>CM032637.1:15830717-15887007 GCA_019097785.1 Fraxinus excelsior | reverse complement strand
AAATAGGGGGCGGAGGCCGTGGGTGCGGCGTATGTATATTGTGAGGATGATGATACAGAGGCGGCCGCAGTGGAAGGCACCATCGACATAGCGGAACCTGATCAACCGACTGGTTTCAGTTAAACGACGACGTATTGATGTGCTCGATTCTGCTCTTCTTGATAAATGCAATTATAAACGATGCGATTTCAGGGAAAGGGAATTTAGGGGTCCTATACACAAAAGGTAAGAAGGGAATTTGCTTACTCAACAATGATCTTTAATATAAAATAGGCTACACTCAATAATGCTCCGTAAAATAGCTTGGATAAATCTACGGGTACATAATATCTTACGGAATTGTTTATCCCCTCTTGCATGCATGTGGGCCCCGTGTTAATAAAAAAATTTCAAGATGTGGTCCCCATCCCTATCGTAAGTAGTAGGTAAGAGATTACGTAAAAAAATTCGATACATATAACATGACTCAAATAGCTTTACTCTATTTTATCATCGATAATTATATTACTACTACAAAAAAAAATTATTAAATGTACCACAATTTTTAATATTTTTCGTATTTACTTAAATAACGTCAAGTAAAATTACATAATTAGAATTTTTAGAGTCCGTTTGGGAGAGATTAAAATCGAATTAAAATTGAAAAACTAGCCGTTATTGTTGACTTTTATTAGACAAGTGGGACCCAATAACGGCTATATTTTCAATTTTAATTGAATTTTAATCCGAAACAAACGGGCTCTTAATATAAAATAAATTAGTGTTCTACTACAAGAATAAACCTAATTTTCCCTAACTTCCATTCAAACGACACTCTATCCAAAAAGCAAGAGTTGGAACCTTTTTCTGCCTTTTGTTCCCATAAAGCTGCTGGGCCGGACACAGGGTCCTGAGGTGCACGTGCCCCCCACCCAACTATTCAGTTTTTTTTTTAATTCGTGTTTTGTATCGATTGAAATCTAAATCAAAGTTAATAATTAATTTTAATAACATATTTCATGGAATCCATTAATGTTTTAACTTTTATCAAAATTTAATTTACTAAAATTTTGATTTTAATTTCCACCAAACAGGAGCAAAATCACAATAAATTTGAATTTTGATAACATGCTAATTTTAAAAATTCTCCAACGATTGTATGCTAACAGAATCTACAAATTGTTTATGTCATCTCAAAGCTTATTTCGAGAACTACATTATGGGCATATCGAATAATCCAAATAGATATCGAAAATAGTTAAAAATACGTTAAACGTGAGTTTTAAAGGAAAAACGTCTAACTCGCATTTTTTCAAAAAAATCAATTATTTCATTAACTTTTACTATTTTTGCGATGCAAACTTCTCAATGTAATTTTCATCATTTTATTAGAAAACTTTATATGGAATATGACATTAAAAATTTTCAAAATTTTACCTCCGAAAAAGTCACATCCCATGTAAATTTTCGGATGCAAAATTACACGGTATGATTTTTTTTGGACGTAAATTTTCGAGTGTGAAATTTCTCCCAACTTTTTTGCAAGTTCGATTGTGCCCCCCTAACTTTAATGTTCTGCGTCCGCCCTTGTATGGCTGCACTAGATTTTATAGTGTGTGATGAAAGTAATGTATTTGTTACTAATAACAATGATAATATGGCACAACTATTGGCAGGACGCATGTATGCTTGTTTTATGTACGTAACATCTTGTGGGATTTATTGTCTTGGGTGCTCACTAATGAATCTAAACACAAACCTACCATCCGCCCTAACGCTAAGAAGTTGTAAAGTCTGTCCTGATAACAAGGCTTGGGGAGAATTTGCCTCCAAAGTTCGTACGTTTCAGAAAGGCTTCATGGAGAAGCCAAAAGATGTAAGACTAGACAAGGATGAGTTTCATGAAAACCTATCTACCAAAGATGGATATGGATCTGCTAAAGCGCGGAAAGGGATATATCGCCACTACGAAAGACGGAGATATAACATCTGAAAGTCAAAATATATTTTAATTGTGGTGTGATTATAATGTGGTGTACTAAGTAAATTTTGTAGTGGTAATATAATTGCCCTTTTATCATATGTTAAAGTCTTACCTGCCCTTTATTTGAAATGTCTAATTTAAAATCAGAATTTACCAAATTATCTAAACATAAATCCTTAATTTCATTTTCACTTTTCATACCCAATTTAAAACCAACAACAAAACAGCATGCCACCTTTTTAAATGATTGGATGACATTTTAACTAATTTCGTGTTCGTATCACTTTATGTTCGCTCGTATCCACGTGAGAGTTAAATAAAATAAGTTTTAACTATATTTGGAGTGAAATTGAGAGTTCGTGACCTAAAACGACATGTTGTTCTTATGAACAATTCAATAACGTTTTAACTAATTTTGTTTTCGTTTCATTTATTCTCTAGTATTCACATGAAAATTAACATAGACAAGTTTTCACTACATTTAGAGTGAAATTAAGACTCCATAACTCAAAATGGTATGCTATCATTTTAAATGATTGGGTGTCGTTTCAACTAATTTTATATCTATTTCATTTTATTTTCACTTGTATCTATATGAAAATGAAAGACTGTAAGTTTTCATTATATTTGGACACCAGTATCGATATAAAGTTCATGCGATAATGATCAAGACTCTTGTTTCGTGAGTAAACTACATTAAACTTAACTAGGGACTAAGGTAAGTAACTCAAAATTCGATTATATTCCAATTATGAGACAAAATACTCAAAAATAGCTTAATTAAATTGTATACGTTTTATAAGATGTTTCAAGATATGATCAACTAGTTTTGGATTGAAATCGAGATCTCGTGACCCAAAATGGCACGCTGTCGTTTTACCTATTTTTGTGTTTGTTTCATTTTATATTCATTCGCATCCATATAAAAAAATGAATGATTACAAGTTTTCATTACATTTAGATATCAAATTAGCAACAAAGTTAATGAGAGAGTGACCAATAATATCGTTCCATGAGTAAACTAGGCTAGATTTTACTATGAACGAATGTAAGTAATTCGAATTCTATGATATTCCATTTATGAGATAAGATACTCAATAAATTAGTACATTTAACTTGTATAAGTCTTCTAATATGTTTCGAATGTACGATTTCACTACATTTGGATACTACGATCGATACAAAGTTTATAAGATACTGACTAACAATATTGTTTTCTGAGTGAACTAAACTAGATTTCACTATGAACGAAGATAAGTAACTTAAATTTCATTATATACCAATTATGATCTAAGGAACTCAACAAATTAGTTTGTTTAACTTCACAAGTCTTCTAAAATGTTAAGAAATATGATCGAATAGTTTTACCTCGAGATCCAGAATAGCATATTGTAGTTTTAAACGACTAGGCGGTGTGTTCGTGAGCGCGAGGTGGAGTGTGATTTGGTAAAGATTGAGCTGAGGAAAGCTTAGGATCAAGTGGAAATCATGAAAGACGAGGTTGAGAAAGCCAAGCTAGAGCTTATCTATGCAAAGAAGGAGTTCGATGATCAATTTTTGAAACCTCAAGCTCAGCTAGTGGATGAGTTCAAGAAGTTAGAAGAGATCGGTACGCTGTTGGGACAATACAAGTATGGCTCTTATCACTACGCCTAAAGTTTGCTTGCTCATATTTGCAGGGCAAGCTCTTTGAAGACTTGAAGCCCATCATCGAGGAGCTCAAATCGGGAAACGTACTTGCCAATGAGCTCAAGCTTTCAGCATTGAAGGCTGAAGGAAAAGAAGGGGATGTGCAGAAGGCTAAGACACCTGATCAGGGCAACCCTGCTAATGCAACAAATCTAGATTAGATCCCATACCCCAAACTTTAGTTTTTAGATTTTTTGAAAATATAACAAGTACATTCTTTGATCTGGGTTTATTTTGTGATGTTAATGTTAGCTCATTGTTTTGTCTTGCATTTCATTGTGAATTATGTTCATTCTTTTAAAATATACCGAGCTCGAGGTCGAGCTCTTAACTTTGACAGTCGAAGCTAGAGTTCTTATTCAATTAAAAATAAGTAATATGCATTGTTCGAGCGCATTATTCGAGTTCTTGTTCGAGCATATTTTGGACAACAAGCTTAAGCCTTTGTTCGATTTGCAATCTGTATGTAGCTCGAGCATTTTACTTAATTGGTTTTTTGGCCAACAAGCTCGAGTTCTTGTTCGATGTATAGCTAGAGCATTTTGCTTCACCAGTTTTTTGGTCAACAAACTCGAGTTCTTGTTCAGTATGTAGCTCGAGCATTCTACTTGACCGATTTTTTGGCCAACAAGATCGAGTTCTTTATTCAATATGTAGCTTGACTATTTTTCATGAGCTATGATATTTTCAAGCTCTTGCAGGTGGAGTACGAGTATGCTACTTTGTTCAATATATAGCTCAGGCTTTTTTTACTCGAATCTCAAAGCTTATTCACGGATGCTGAACGCCAGCTCGAGCTCATCATAATTTGATATTGGGAAATATTAAGGTCGGGTCATAAAGACCTCGAGCAGTAGAGTGCGTGTTCACATCCTCATGCTAGGTAGGTTTGTTAGTTGCATGCACTGAGCACAACCTTATGCTAACTAGATGTATTAGCTGCATGTGTAGAGCACGATCTTATGCTAAGTATAAGTATTAGCTGCATGTGTGGAGCACGACCTTACACTAAGTATAAGTACTAGTTGCATGCACGGAGAACGACCTTACGCTAAGTATAAGTATACGCTAAATAGAGTTGTTCAGGGCAAGTTTTTAATTGTTAAAATGTCTGTAAAATAACGTAAATTTACATGGCATACGCCTTTGAAAGGAAAACAACCTAAGGGCATACAAGCCCGAGGTAAAAACTACCAAAAGAATTTAAAACTAACATAATGCAAACTGAAAAAAGAAAGGAAAAAACTAAGTAACCTAGATACCTGTGGGTGTAGCCAGCTATTTGTAATAGATTTTGAGGTTGTCAGAGTTCCAATGCATTGGGAGAAGTCTCTCTGAGGTGTCTTTTATGCTATATGCTCCACCTTTTACTTTTCATATGACCTCAAAAGGTCTTTCCCAGACGGGCCCAAGTTTACCCATGGGATGACATGTAGCTTCCGCCCTTATGAAGACTAAATCTCTGACTCTAAAACATCTTGATTTGACCTTCTTGTTGAAGTGTCTTATTGTTCTACTTTGATAACTTGTAGCTCTAAGTGACGCCTATTCTCGAACTTCTTCAAGCAGGTCAAGATGCTCGGTTGTTGGCCCTTCGAGATTAGGTTCGAGCTTTCTTATCATAGGAAGGCTTACCTCAATTGGAATTGTGACCTCATTGCTAAAAGCTAGTATGATAGGAGTTTCACCAGTTGCTATCTTGTGGGAAGTCCAATAGGTCCAAAGTAGGGAGGGCAATTACTCGGGCCGATTGCTTCTAGCATCTCCGATCCTTGTTCGAAGATCCTAAAGTATGATCTGATTAGTTACTTCGACAAGGCTGTTACTCTAAGGGTGTGAGACTAAGGTCAGATGATGGCCGATCCCAAGGTTAGCACAAAAAAATTTGAATTGCGAATTGTCAAATTGCATTCCATCGTTTGTTATGAGTACCTTCGATATCCCAAACCTGCATATAATGGACTTCCATATGAATGACCAGAGCTTGGGCTCTGAGATTACTGTGACGGGTTCAACTTTTACCCACTTGGTAAAGTATTCTATTGCCACTGCTACAAACTTTAGTTTACCTCTTGCCAAAGTAAAAGGTCTTAGAATGTCAATTCCTTATTGCTCGAAAGGAGCCGAAAAGTGGATGGGAGTTAGATCTTTCACTGGGGTATGTATGATATTGTCGAATCTCTGGCACTTGTCGCGCCTCCTTACATAATATGTTGTATCTTTCTTCATGCTAGGCGAATAATACCCATACCTTATAAGTTTATAGGCGAGAGTTCGAGTGCCTTGGTGATTCCCACACACACATTCATGAACCTCAGCCAAGGCTTGGAGAGATTCGAAAGGTCTAAGACATCTATGGTAGAGAAGGGTATTACTTTTTCGAAATAAGACTCATCCAATGATACAGTACCTCGCCGTTCGAGACCTAATACTTATTGTGGCCCGGGGATCTGACAATAAATGCCAACTACTTATGAACTTGATTATCGAATCCATCCAAGAGGGCTCGTGGTCAATGTCCATGACACTTGGCTTTTGTTTTATGCTAGGCTCTGCCACCATCTTGATGTGTACCATTCTATCAAGTCCATCTATTTCCATGAACACGAGCCTAGATAATGCGTCGGCCTTTGAATTTCAAGCTCTAGCAATTTTGAGGATTTCATAACTCTTGAATCAACTTCTGAGATCATGCACCTTTAAACAATATGAACTCATTTTTTCGTCTTTTCTTTCAAAAGTACCTTCTATCTGTCCAACTACGAGTTGTGAGTTACTGAAAACTTTGATGTGTTCGAGCTCAAAGTTACATGCAAGTTCTGGAACTATGATAACAACCTCGTATTCTGCTTCATTATTAGTGGCTTCAAATTCGAACCTGAATGTGCATTGAATTTCTATGGTTTTACTCGGGTTAGTGATAATGGCCCTAGCTCCCGAGCTCAAATTGTTTGATGCTCCATCTATGAAGATTTTCCAAATTTCTAAGGTTTTATTCGGGCTTTATTATCTAGCCCCGAGACTTTAGGTTAAGTTCTTCTATAAAGTCAACTAGGGCCTGCGCCTTAATTGCGGGTCACAGCTTAAACTCAATATCAAATTCTCCAAGCTCAATCGTCCATTCCAACAATTTTCTCGAGGCATCTTGTTTCTAAAGTCTGTGTATGAGGGATTGATCTATAAGTACAATGATTGGATGAGATTGAAAGTATTGATGCAACTTTCTAGCAGCTATGACCAAGGCAAGAACAAGTTGTTCGACTAATGTATATCGAGTTTCCGCATCAAGAAGCACTTTACTCACATAATAGATGGATCACTGGACCTTTCCAATTTCCTTTACTAATACCCTACTTACTGCATTTTGAGAGACGGCCAGGTACAGTAACAATGTATTACCAGACTCCGATTTGGTAAGAACTGGATGAGTTGCCAACCTTTTTTTGAGCTCTTGAAAGCTAATTCACATTCCTCATCCCAGTCAAAGCTTCGATTGCCTTTGAGAACTTTGAAGAAGGGAAAATACATGTATGCTGCTCGCGATACGAATCTGTTCAAAGCTGCCACACATTTTGTCAATTTCTGAATGTCCATCTTGTTCTTTGGGGATTCCATAGACACCAAGGCTAGGATCTTGTCGGGGTTGACCTCTATCCCTCTATGTGTGATCATAAAACCTAGAAACTTTCTTGAGGCCACTCCGAAAGCACAATTTTTCTAGATTGAGTTTCATCTCGTATTCCCGTAGTGTAGTGAAGACCTCCTCCCACTACAATAAAGTTTATTTTGTACGGCATGCATTGTATGCCGTAAATAACTCTTTACACCGTACAAAAAAATGCCGTATAAAGAAATGCCATAAAAAGTGGATTACTTTTTATGGCGTGCAGATTACGCCGTCTACAGAACGTCGTAAACTAGTATTACAATGTTCAGTTGCATACCATAAAAAGTAACTTTTTACGACATGTTAAACTGTAAGTCGTATATTGAATGCTTTTTACAGAGTTCAGTGAATGCATGCCCTAAAGGTAATGTACTTTTTATGGCATTCCACTGAACATCGTATAAGGTAAAGTGTTTTGGAATTTACGGTATGCTTAAAAATGTCGTAAACATCAATTTAGTTTTTTTTAAAATTATTTATTTATTTGATTACTAGCAAACCCATAATAATAACAAAACCAAATTAATCCATAAATAATCAAGTTTTCCATTTTTTCGATAAATAGAAATATTGAATATGGTTCAATACAATATGTTAATGTAAAATTCATCTCAACAATTCTCAAAAGACTACTACTTCAAAAAAATGATTAAATCATATCAAAGTTAACTTATTCGACCCACAATTTAACTATCCCACAAACTATTAACTCCATGCACATCATAGAAATAATAAGGGTATAATTAATAAACTTAGAGTGAGCATGTAAATCAAAAGTATATCAAGAAATATATTAACTTTTATCTGATCAACGTAGTACACATGACAAGTAACTACTTGAGTATATTGTTAGTAAAACTTTCGAGAGATTTTGATTAGCATATGGGCTCTAACAGAAATACATGGATTAACATCATGCTTTTAAAAAAAATGATTAAGGGGTAAAGCTAGAATACATATATAGAGCCATAAAACATCAACACATAAAGTTTATTTTTCAAAAATCCATCATGGCATGTATGAAGTCCACATGAATTACATGACAACAAATAACAGGAGAAATCTTTGAAAAAGAAGATGGAACTACAAAGATAAGCATCAATCACTGAGGTAATTTCCTTCAAATAAATCATTTTGGTAACCAAATAAAAATCTGATGTTCAATTCAAATAAACCACCCATCAACTTTTTGATTTTAAACAATTGAGATTGAATGTATTTGTGTAACATTATCAGTGGAAGGAAAGGGAAAATGCCTAAATTGACCCAGGATCAATTTAAAATTGTTGGAAACTCAGTACCAAGTCTGATGGGTCTTTCAGTTTGATGATTATAGTTATAATTGTACTTTTAAAAATCTCTGCAACCAGTGGCATAAATTTTGACAAGCATATTGCATTTATTTATCAACAATTTATCTAAATACAAAAGAGTTTGAAGACGAAGGTCTGTTCCATATCGTCTAGGATCCTGCTATTCTTCTTTCAGATGGCTGGATTATATTTTCATATCAGTAACAGGTTGCAGCCCTGTAAGTTTGAGTATAGGGGATTTGTTAACCCTGTTAGCCATTTCCTCCTATATTTATCAGTTGAATCAGTGCTTCTAAGTGTGAAATCATTATTATTATGTGCTTCTCTAGCTAATGTTAAGTGTATGCCCTTTCTACTTGTTGTCTAAGACTTCACATGCATGCAATATTTTTGTATTGATGTGTAAAAATATGATAAGCAATAATTGGTACTAATGATGTTTCCAACAAGGGGCAAACCATGCATTTGTTGAGTAATTCTTGGTCTGATTTATTTATAAGGTAAATTTACATGCAATTGACTACCTCTATATCTTTATCCATAGTCACTTTCTTTTTCATATAAAAAATCTTACATGTTAAACAAAAATTTAATCAGAAGCAAAGTGCAGGAAAGAAAACAGGAGGCTGCCTGAATTTCTACTCATACCTATAAACAATGTTGCTGTAACTATATCAAGAATCAACAATTGAACCTTAATTTTTTTTTTTTTTTTTGCAAAATCAATGATTCACGCCCACTTGACAAAGAATTCAATTGTAAATTCTCAATAAATAACATAATTTCTCCTCCTCGCAAGCTCTAGTCTTCATAATAACATAACTCCATTGGCATCCTCCCTACAAATCTTAAGCCCGACATTTGGAGATTCAAATTGCAAATTGCAAATTGCAAAACCTCCCAAACAGGACAGGATAAAAATAAAGGTTTAAAAACTAACAATTACGAAATATGGCTGAGGCAAATCTAAGAATCAGCAATTGTAACCCCAATAAATGAATTTATGTTAACCTAATAAACCCAATTTGCATCGCAAAATTTCCCTACAAATTGAAAGAAATCCAACAAACAAAACTCAATAAACAATTCCTCAGTTGTCGCTTCTTCTGACTTGGGTGGTTAGGTAAGTGGGCTCAACTCAAACGGATGATGGTAATCTAGGAGAGATAGAGGAACAAAGATTAAAGAAAAGGCAAGGAGGAAAAAGAAAGAAAACGTTAAGAAGAAGAAAGAAAGGAAAAAATGAAAAAAAAAAATTAGGGTAAATAGTAATGGACCAAAGAAGGAAAAATAATAAACTTTTGCATCTTCTTACAGTTTGTACAAATGCACGCCGTGAAGTCTTTTGCATCTTTTTATGGCTTGTACAAATGCAAGCCGTGAAGTCATGCAGTAAATAATATATTTTGAGGAAAAAATGGCATGCCTTAAAAGTACGTCATTAATTGTCAACTTTTAAGGCGTGTAAAGAATGTACAACGTAAATACTTTATGTAATTAATCATTTACGGCACACATTTAAGGCACATCATAAAAAGTCTATTTTTACAGCAAGCATCCATTGCACGCCTTAAACATATGCCGTAAAAAGCTATTTTTGGTGTGGTGTTCATGTCAATGATATGATCATTTACTTGCTTGCTCTTCACCATATCATCTATGTATGCTATGATGTTTTTCCCTATCATATCGGCAAACACCTTGTTGGCGAGTCTTTGATATGTTGCTCATACATTCTTCAATCCGAAAGACATGGCCTTGTAGTAGTATATGGCTGAATATGTCATGAATGAGGTCTTTTCCTGATTCTCTTCCTCCATGAAGATATGGTGATATCTAGAGAAGGCATCTAGGAAGCTGTATAATTTATGACCCGACATGCTGTCAACAAGATTATCTATTCGAGGTAAGGAATAACTGTCCTTAGGGCATGCTTTGTTCAAATATGTGAAATCAATGCAAGCTCACCACTTCCCATTGGCTTTCTTGTCAAGGACAACGTTGGCAAGCCAATCGAGGTATTGGACTTTCCGAATGAATTGTGCATTGATGAGCTTAGTGATTTCTTCTCGTATGATCTCTCGTTGTTCTGGTGCAAACGGCCTCATCCTTTGCTTAACTGGTTTTGCATCTGGGTTTATGTTGAATTTATGTACTGCAACTTTAGGGTCAATTCCAGGCATATCTTTGACATTCCAAGTGAATACGTCGATGTCCCTGGATAGACAACTAATAAGTTTAACTGTCGTTGTAGGATCAAGATCTCGACCAATGGTAACTTTTCTACCACACTCAAGCTCGACCTCCTACGTGTCCTCACTGTGGCAAGTCTCCTAAACGCTGGTAACATAGTATTGTCTGGCTACTACTTGACTTCCTCAAACTACCCTGACCCCATTACTTGTAGAAAATTTCATTGTTAGATGAAAGGTTGAGACAATTGCCTTAATTATATTACGCAGTGGCCTTCCAAGTATGGCGTTATAGGCCATGGGAGAACGAACTACTTGAAAGGTTGTGATCTGTGTTACCTGTTTCCCTTCCGATCCCAAGGTGAAGGGTAACCTGACAATGTCTTCTGGAACGATGACACCACATCCAAACTCTATAAGTAGGGTTCGAGTTAGATGCAGAGTTGTCAGATAACACGTTAATGGCTTTGAAGTATCACGAGTTAGCATATCGACGCAAGGATGGCAAGTGATCGCGTAATATTGGTAATTGAGACGTGTTCGATAATTTGATCATAACTTTGGCTGCGATTATCAGAATCGCGATTTTGAACACAATCCAGAAAGCTTGTTTCGACGCGCACGTCATGGACACTGAGCCTTGGTGTGTGCCATTTTCGACGTCAAATTCCACTGTTTTCCCTTTAAAATCTCTATTTTTAGTTAAATTTAGTTATTTTTGACATCTGGAGTCCAGCTCGACTCTGCCCATTGCCACCCCTACTTATAGAGTTGTTTCATTTGCCATATTCAAACTTTGTGGGGATTAGAATTGGATTATTTAGTAATATTTGTAAATGATTTTGTCACGAAATGTCAAATAGGGGGTTTGTTAGGTCTAAGAAAGTCTTGACAAATTCCATGTCCAAAATCATTAAATCGAATTGTGATTGTGGATATGTTGATGGGTGTTAATAGTTGGTTGAGCATGCCATCAAAAATCATGAAAGTGAAATAATTCAGCTTGACTACTACTCATTGAGTGTTCAAAAGGTGTTCGAGCACATTTTTCAGAACGTGCGTGCTTGATGAATGTTTGAAAGGTACTCAAGCACATTTTACAAGAACATGTGTGTTCATTGAACGTCCAAAAGTACTCAAGCATATTTTTCGGAACTTGTGTGCTCAATGAACGTTTAGAAAGTGCTCGAGTACCATTCTTGGAGAGGAAAATTCTATTTTACTACTTTAACCTCTAACTACTCCTAAACCACCTAGAGCTATGAAATACGGTTGATAAACAACAAAATCTCTTTTCTTTCATTGGTTTGATAGAAAAGAAAAAGAAGTGGAGATCTTAGATTAGAAGAAACAAATTGTTATCAAAATTTTCTTCAACATTCAAAAATTATACCACAAAATTCTCTACCAAAATAGCCTTCAGAATACTGATTGATACGAGAGATAATTGGAGTTCCCATTAAGGAAGAACGAGTATTTTTATTTTTATTTTTTGAGATCTACAAAGAAAAAGTAGTTCAAAGATTCTGAAGCAGGTGTTGGAGCGCACAATCGTGGAGTTCTTCGGATAATTATAGATTGGAATTTAGTGTCTACTAATATTTAGTTGTGTCAGGTGTAACTTCAATATTTTTTAGTGGATCATTTGATGGCACATGGTGCTTAGACTTTTTTTTTTTTTATCTTAAAGAGTTCCTTAGGGTTTTTGTCACTCGTAAACAATTATCAGGGTTCTTTATTTCTTTCACGCATTTGCTTGCTTGATTTTATTCCTGTGCTAGAAAGTTGATTTTTTATACATCTAGACTACATAATATGTAATGTGTTGTTGGTTATTTCTATTAAACTTAAATTCTACATAGAACAACTATTCATCCCTTCCAAAACGTTACGTAGGTCAAAACATCATTTGTTCAGTATTAACAAGAAACAATTTCATTAAAAATACTTGAAGCAAAGTTTGAACATTTTAACTTGTGGATGGATCTGGATTGACCCCAATGTTTGTTTTAGCTCCATTTGGCCTTTTTTGCTTTTATTTTCATGTCTTAATTTATTAAGATGCTTTACAAAGTTATTCAACAATATATGGTTGTAGAATTAATGCCAATTGGCTCTAAGCTCCATTTTAATTCGCACGTACACCACATGTCCATTCATTGATCTCAAAGAAATCAGGCACCTCTGTTATTAAATGAAATCTACAACTTTCTTTTTCTCTAAAAATCAATTATCCATCGCAGGAGTTGATGACAATTGTCCCTAGTGATAGAAAAACCAGAAAAGGATTATAGATTCAAAACATTATTAAATCCTAATTTATCAAAACCATTTCTCAAATATAACCATCTATATTGAAATCAATGAGAATGAAAATAGCGGAAGCATAAAACATACCTTAAACCATAGATTTCCAATTATTTACCTGAACGGGTTAGATCTTCAAATTTGATTTGTGAACTTCACTTCAATTTTGATCTCTATTGATGTGGATGTAGAGATTCTTAAAGAACACACTCAAAATGGGGATCATAACCCATATATTCATAAGATAATGACCATTCATTATCTTTCATTTGTTTCAAATCGCACCCTCAACAATCTAAAACAAACTTTCGATCTCTATACTTTAATTCCATGAAACATAATACCCATTAGTCAAATTTCATCTTTAGTGGATCACTTTAATTTACTAATATACTTTAAATAATAGCACCACACATTTTAACATGTTACGTGTGGCCCCAAATATGTTAGAATTTTCCAACAATCTCCCACTGGGTCATACATGTAACCTTTCAAATGTGCACAACCTTATGAGCTCAATTTTTTACTTTTTATTTTTTTGCTATTATTACTATTATGGGTATTTCAAACAATCTCGTTCATTCGTCATATTGATATAAGATCAAAGCGATTTTGTCACATTTAGCGTAACTAAATCCATCAATGGTCACGTACACCCATACAATTAAATGACATAGATCAATCATGGAAGTGTAGAATGGAAATTACATGTTATGTGATCTGAACATGTTTATTTCCAACTGGTCCAACCTTATTTCTTAAGTGAGATCAACAATAAACTTTAATCAGAGTGAAACTGAACTGAATACTTAATTTCTGAAATTAACCGAATATCTATGGACAAAATATGTGTCTAAAATAGACAACATCTAAATACAAACTCCCACTAAACTGGCATATCATCAAAAGATGCAACACCCATGTGAGCATTATGCTCATGAAAGACCTTGGGTGGTAGCCATTTAGTAAATGGATCCATGATTATGGAGTTTGTCCTTATATGCTTTATAGAAATCTAACCACTCTGATTTCTTTCCTTAACAATTAGGAACTTAATGTCTTTAGACTTTGACATCGTCATGTTCCCGTTGGAATACAAGACTGCTATTGTCACATAATAACTTAACTTAAATGATTTTTCAATTCCATCCAAAATATGTAGCCTAGTGACAATATTTTGCAGTCAGATTCCATGATCATAATCAGAATATTCAATGATCTCCAATTGGTCTGATTTTCCTGAATGTAATCATGTAATCTTTAGTTCTCTATAGATACTGAATAACCTCATGACTGCTTTTCAAATTTCCATCCCAAATTTAGTTAAATATCTATCTAACATTCCAATTAATGTTATATCCGGATGTGTATAAACCTGAATATACATTAAATTCTCAATTGCTGAAACATAAAGAATTTCACGTATTTCTTTTTTTTTTAAAAAAAATTTGTCCCTGATGCATTAATTGAGACTAAACTTGTCTCTCTTATCAACAGGGATATAACCTGATTTACAGTCCTGCATGTCAAACATTTTAAGTACTTTTGGATATAGCTCTTTTGCGACAATCCAAGAATACATCAAGGACGATCCCGATGTATCTGAATCTCTAATACAAAAGAGGTGTCACCAACATTTTTCATCTCAAAATTCCTTGATAGAAATCTCTTAATTTCGTGCAACATGTCTATATCATTAGTGTCAAACAGTATGTCATCAACATACAAAATCAGGAAAATATGCTTACTCCCACTGAACTCGTGATACACACAATCATCAACAGCATTCATCTCGAAATCAAATGAGACAATTATTTGATGAAATTTGTGGTACCCTTGACGGGAAGCTTGCTTGAGCTCATAAATGGATTTCTTTAATTTGCAAACCATATTCTTTGGTCTCCTGACACAAAGTTTTATGATTGCACCATATAGATCGTTTCATCAATGTCACCATTTAGAAACGTCATCTTAACATCCATCTGATGTAGCTCAAGATCAAAATGTGCAACAAGTGCCATAATTGTCCTGAAAGAGTCTTTCGTTGAAACTGAAGAAAATGCCTTCCTTTTGAATAAAGCATTTAGCTACAAGACGATCCTTATATCTTTTCACATTACCATTCGAATCCTTTTTAATTTTAAATATCAATTTGCAACTAATAAGTTTCGCACCTTCTGGTAATGGGACAAGATCTCTATTGTCTTGCATAGACTTATACTCCTTATTCATGGCATCAATCCACTTTTGAGAGTTATTCCTTTGCATGACTTGATAAAAGTTGATTGATCAGGTCTTCTTTCAACAATCCATGACATCCTTATTTTATTGGAGAGAGACTATAAAAAACATCTAGAATTGTCTCTCTCCCTTTTATAGTGAATTTCCTTAATGTCGTTTGTTCTTGAGGTTGTTGAGTTTGAATTTCTGGAACAATCAGGTGATTGTGTATAGGGGATTTTGAAATGTAGTCTTGATCCGAAATTGCTTTTTGAACAAGATCTGGAGCAAGAATTTGTCCCTGAACCTGATTATTGTCAATTGCAACAGAAGACATATATACATATTCTTCATTCAAGTCAAAATCATTAACCTTATAACCTTATTTCCCCCGCAAACTCTACATTCTCAAGGAATCGAACTTTTCCCGTTTGAAATTAACTTAATAGTGGGATCTTTAAAAATTTGTAGCCCTTTAAAAATTGCTTTACTTGTATTATGTTGAGAATTTAAGCTGCAGTCTTTAGTGCTTCTAGTTAGAAAGATTCTGATGTACTGTGAAATGATTCCACATTCCTCTAGGTATTTAGCAAAAGGTCATGGACGTTGTTCTCCTTATCCGTCATATCTGTCATAGTAATCACTACTATGGTAAGATTTGACTCATTGAATTCTTTTACTGAGTTGATTTTCAATTTCAGTCATATATGCCTTGAACATGTCCAGTATTTAGGATTCCTTATAGATGAGATATAGGTAACCATAGTGAGAAAAATCGCCTATAACATAATAAATGACTGTTGACCATTCCAAAAAGCCGAAGGGAATGATCCACATATATCCGTATGAATTAGTTCAAAGACGTCTGAAGCCCTATGACACCCAATCTCCTTATGTTTGTTTGTTTTTCCCTCAATGCAATTGATATAAACACTTAAGTCTGGAAAAATTAAAGGAATCAAGAATTCCTTCTAACACAAGATTTTCCATTCTCTTTTGAGAGCAGTGACCTTATTGGTTGTGTCATAAAAAAGTAGAATTCTCTTTGGTTAATTTATGTTTAATACCATGCGGAGTCACATACAAGATTTCTTTATAAGTGGCAACTATATTAAACAGATATAGGTTATCGTTACCGGATAAAGAACTGGTGCCCACAATTTTTGAGGTAAGAAAAAGATCAAACTGACTATTTCAAATTGAACAAGAGTAACCAAATTTGTCTAATGTAGAAATAGAAACCAAATTCCGTCCAAAAAGGACGGTACCGCAAATATCTCTTTCAAATTTAAATAATAGCTAGCCTTTAATGATAACCCAAAGTCAATATAGCCTCAAATTTAACTAATTTGCCATCACCCCACATAGATGAATCTTTCAGCATCAATTGGTTCTGGCCACTTATTTGAATAGTATTACCGAGATATATTCACCAAGTGTGTCTAGGTATTGACATTAAATTTACCTCAAAACAAACTAAAATGAGAAGTGTACTTTTCTTTACACGTCAAGCGTGAAATTCAGTACAGTTTATCTTTATATATCCCAAATTTTCACAAAAGTTACAGTTAAATTTATCATTTTTTAGGCTTTTGCTGTTTATTTTAAACTAAACCGAATGCAACTTTGTTATTCTTTATTATCCTTAAAAGTACTAGCCAAGTGAGTAATGTCAGTTTCATTTTGCTTTAGCATTTCTTTTTCTTGCACATAATATGGAAATGAGCTCATTAAGAGTCCATTTTCCCATTTTGACAGTTGTAACTGCCCTTAATCAACCGAATTGTGCAAGAAGCGGAATCAATACCAAATGTAAGAGCAAGTAATCAAACAGCTCGACCTTTAGTGCCTTAAGCTTAGAAGCAATGTGAGACATCTCCATGATATACTTTCTTATGTTTTCTTTGCCTTTATACTTAATTGAAATCAAGCTTTGCAAAAGCGTGCTTGTTTTGGCCTTATCGTTTCTCGCAAAAAGTTTCTCATTTCAGCAAGAAATCACTGGCATTAGTTACTTCTTCAGATACTTTGCCTCCAAAGGCTTCCGGAATGCCGCGCTTAATGATCATTAGACTCGTGCGATTTGAGTGATCACACTTCTCAAAATTCCCCTTTCCATCAGATGAACTTTCTTCCGTAAGAAAAGTGAGTTGCTCAATCCGGAGTGCAAGATCTAGATCCTTGCAGCCAAGAACAATTAATATGCTATCTTTCCAATACTTAAAGTTTATTCTATTCAGCACAGAAATAGTGCAGAAGTGGATGGATTATCTGAATAGAGAACTTATTTTCAATTAACATGTTCACATTGGAATCCGTATTAAACAATTAATTAATTCAAATAATGGTAAGTCCTATCTCAAGATACATAACACATCATTAATATCAAGTCTTTAGACATTAATATTAGTTGTAAGTGGTACTTTTGGTGTAGTGATCAAACATTGATAATAACTCCTGTCAAATAATAAATTCATCTTTGGATTGATTTATTATTCACATGGAAACCTTATAATTGTCACATGTTTATCACCACAAGTGTGCATGCAATTCGACCAAATATTAACATTCCTTTGGGCCGGCTAATATCTGCATGAACAAGCATACACACGAATTCCTTCTAATATTCTAAATTAATTAATTTCCACAAGAGAGGTCGCTTTGGCAACATATTGCTTCAATCAATTCACTTTCGAATATTATATACTCAAATGAGTCCTTCATACCAAAATTTGAAAAGTGGAATACTTAATTTCATTTATCTTGAAACTTTAAGGGCCTAAAGGTTAATAATTCAATACTTTAAGAGTCAAAATTAATTAATTCAAAACTTAAGGGATCAATAATTAATTATTGAAAACTTTATGGACCTGAAACTTAATAGTTCAAAACTTTATGGGTCAATTAATAGATTATTGGAAAGTTTAAAAGTCAAAAATCAATTATTATAAGCTTTAGGGGCCAATTTAAACCAATTATGAATATTCAGGGGCTTAATTATAAAATTCAGAACTTAAATGGCCCAAATTAATTAATTTCAGAACTTCATGGACTAGATTATTAAACCCAGAACTTTAAAAGGCTCAATATGATGAACTTTAAACTTTAGGGATTGAGTTATTAAGACCCATAACCTTAAGGCCCAACTTGAATAAACTTAAAACCTTAGAAGCTAAAACATAAATTTTAACCCTAATATGAAATTGCAAGCATGGGCTTTACAATTTCTAATTTCCAGCCCATGCCCCCGTCCCCGCCCCCTTATCTTCCAAAACTGAAAGCCTTAAATCAAAAGCCCCTTAAAACTACCTCTCTTGGCGGCCCCGACCTGTGCCACCAAGATACAATCTGGCCGGAGGGGGGGGTAGAATCAAATATGTCATAATTCTTTGTATTTAATTGAACCTGTAATTTAGCCACTTTTGAATCCCACTAAAAATCATGTTTTTACAAACTTATTTTCAGTTATACATTCTTTCAATAATAATTTTGCATGTAAATCTAAAACTCTCCATACTTTTTAATTGCACATTTTTCAAAAAGTCATTATTACAAAATTCATTTTTCATCAATTTTGCCACATAGACCAGTGTTTAATAAAACTCATTATGTCACTTAGACAGCTTTAAACATCATTGATGCTAAATAACATTACTCAAAAAAAATGGGATTTCTTTCACAGTTGAGCACTCGAAACAAGGGTTGAATTATCATTGTATTTGTAGCCACAGATCAGCCGTTAGCTTGGTGTCTAGAATTTCCAACAGATTCTGGCAAAATTGTCTCAAGTGCCTTATTTTATGGCCATTGTTTCACTCTTTGGAACCCAGTGTACAATTATATATTGATTCTCTATTCTTAGGGGATTCAGAAAGTAGCTACTACAAAATTCATTTTTCATCAATTTTGCCACATAGACCTGTGTTTAATGCAACTAGTTCTGCCACTTAGACGGTATTAAATACCATTGATACTAAATAACATTACTCCAAACAAAAAAGATTTCTTTCACAGTTGAGCACTTGAAACAAGGGCTGAAGTATCATTGTATTCGTACCCACAGATCAGCCGTTAGTTTGGTATCTAGAATTTCCAGTAGATTCTGGCAAAAATTTCTCGAGTGCCTGATTTTATGGCCATTGTTGCACTCTTTGGAACCCAGTGCACAATTATATCTTGATTCTCTATTGTTAAGGAATAAATGCAGCATCGATACTAAACCTTTCATTTAATAGTAGATTTTGTTTAAACTTTTCATTTGTGCCACATACAGTACCGAACATTTCAAAAACTCACAGTAGGAGTCCAATTTAACAGAAACTGTTAGTTGATCGAAGAATTGACTTTGACCATAATTTTGACTAATTTTACAAGGTTAAAATAGTAAGTTTACATTTTTCAACAAAAAACACAATTATAATATATTAATAATTAAAAAAAATAAAATCAAACACACCACCCACCACCATCCATTTCTTCCCCAAATGAAAGGTTTGGTACTGTTACTGCAATTATTCCTATTCTTAATTTGATAATGAAATCGATGTAACAATAGATATAATAATATTCATTTCCTCAAGGATAGCTAAAGGTACAGTAAATGTTACATATATAATGCTTTATCCTTGAACTGCAGCAGAACCACCCAACTAGTACACTGCATTATTTGGATTGCACAATGAACTTCCAAGAATAAATTCTATGAAAATTTTCAAGGTACTCGATAAATTCCTTACGTCCAATATCAAATGAATTACTTATGATTTCCAATTTCAAGTTCTTTGTCTAAAGTCATCTGTTGTCCGCCAATATTCCTGAAGTGCATAAAGAGGTATATTTACAACCAGGCATAACTCAAAATTGACACCTTACTAGAATTTACTCCGGTGTCGCCGTTTTGTCTATAAGTAATAGGCTCAGGTGAAAAGATTGAATAAAAAGACAACTGGGAACTCAAAGGATGGAACCCCACAACTAAATAACAACCCCCCCCCCCCCCCCACCAGACACACACACAAACTACAACTACGAATACTACTATTCCAACAACTGTAACTATCGGGACTGAAGTGCAAAGGTTCCGACTCTTGAACATATTCTCCAGGGTAATAGACAAGCTACATTATAAAATGTTATGACATGCAGCAAATATCAATCCAATAGAAGCATCATGCTCAGTATACTGATATACAACACAAATTCTTGCTACTACTACTACTAGACAACTGCATCAAAGCAAAATTATGCACAAGTTTTCCTTTCAATGTTTGTTTGACTGCATCTACTTAATATTATTCACATGTTAATACTTTCAATGTTTGTTTGACTAATTACAGATCTCAGCCTTTCATTCCCTAAAAGCCGACAAGAAGATTTTACTAATTTACAATTAAAACCTTCACTACCAATATATGCAAGGTATGAAAGGAAAACTATACAGGGGTAGGTAGGGCTATGAAAGAATTTCCCCCTCTTCTCCTTGCAAAATGGCATCTTCATCATCTTCCATGTGTTCATCTTTTATGTATAGCCCAAGCTGCTCCAGAGGGTTTCTCAAGTCACCACTGCTGAAGGCTCCCATTATCGCTTCAAGGTCCTCCATAATCTCTCGATTTTCATCAATGTAGACAGTTTTTACCATCTACATAAAGTGAAACAAACACCAGAAAATTAAATTTCTTTTGCATCCACAAAGCAAATAACAACAGAAACCACACGAAAAAAAAATTAAAAAAGAAAAAAAAAAAAGACCTTTTCTACTGCAATTCTGGCACCTTCTCTCTCTCTCTCACGCTGCATCTTCAATTCCGCCTCTGCCTTCATTCGTGAGGCTACTTCAGCAGCTCTAAATTCTGCTGCAATCCTAGCCTTATCTGCAGACGGTCAAACATCCAGTGTAAACAAAATATTCCCTAAGCAAGGGAAATACTAATGCAATACTCATATCATAAAAGAACAGAATGAAAGTCAGACATCTAATTGAAAATTATTGAACCATCTTCAATTTCATTCACACTCCAGAATAGCTTCACATTTCACATAAGACTATAATTAAAATTTCATGTTCTGCTACATGCTTTGCATCACATCTATCAATCATCAAGAAAAAGAAGTTCAATACAAAATAATAGAATCCCAAAAAAAATAAAAAATCCACTAAAACTTTAACAGGAAAGTGACATTTTAATAAAAATATGACTGTACACCATAACATTGGATTGAGGATATGCTTAGATCACCTGCACGCTGCAGCCTTTCAAGTCTCTCCCTTTCTTTCTCCTGATTCACAGAATTAATCTTCTTAGCCTGATCAGAAATCAACAGAAACAGAGATTTTAGTAAGTCCAGAAAACCAACTAGTATGTATGCCAAAATTCTGCATGCAATAAGAATCCATTACATGATCCAAGAGAGATTGATGTTTAGCTCTGAAGATAGTATCTGCGAAGCGGCTTTTTAGCATTGCAGCGCGCAAAGCCTTGTTTGGAGACATATAACCAAGTGAAGTAAATCCTAAAGCAAAGATAAAAAATAAATCAAATCTACATATTTCCAAGGTACGATTAATACTTCAATAGTTTGGATCTTTGAATTTGGTGAGGACAATTGACATCATTTTCTTACATCTGGAACAGATACATGCATGTGTCTGTGTGTGCCAATGGGAGTAAGATTAATCCCAAAATACAAATGGATACTAAGCTGTGGTCTTCCACAAAGAAGCTAATAATGCATTCACATATCTAGTAGATAGCTACCTTCATCAATGGCAGCAGTTGTGGGTGGCGAAGAGGGACTTTGCTGAAAATTGCCTTCATTGGAAATACTCTCATGCCCTACAAATCAAAGTCAATGGCATGTCAAAGCTCAAATAATCGAGAAACGAGCTACAAAACTGTAAACATATATGTAACAGCTATTGCACTCACCATCTGAATCCAGCTTTAATTCTCCTGTATGAGACGTCACTGGATATTTAATCGCATAATCCTGATGTAAAAGGACTAGGTAACTATCAACCAAAAGTTGCACCACGTATTAAATAAAAATATTTGGTCCAGCTAGAAGAGGCTAAACTTACAGATTTAGAATCCGCACACTGATCACGATCAGATGATATTTCTGAAGAAAATTTTGAAGCAAGATGAAATGCACTGCAAATTAGTTGACAGGAACACACTTGGAGCAGACAAACAGAAGAAATAAGAATTTAACTCACCACTAGAAGATGGCTTAATAGAACATCTTCTAAGGCTGCATTGGCACATCAGACCATCACATGTAGCACATTCGACTGCAGGAGAATCAAGTGGTTGTTTTCCATTGGCAGTGACACAGGCACTCAGATTGCCATCATCTGCGGACAAGATACACGGCCAATCAGGACGTGTAAAGGACCAACCAGAAAGCACAAACTTATTCTGAAACATTTCAAACCTTTATGAACAATTTTAACTAGCGTGGGGCCATTCCTTTTCATTTCATCTAAATTGCATAACTGTTCAAGGTTTCTGCCTGTGCACTTCAATTTCATCTCCATTAATTTCCATCTCCTATTGAAAACATCATTCAATTCCGTTGCAAAGTTATGGACATAGTTCCCAGGAGGATTGTACAGCATCGCATTGGAAAAGGTCAACCTGACATCACTAGCAAATTCAACTGCATTGAAATATGTATTGCCCTCGAGTTTATGCTTTATCGTACCCAAATCAATTGGTTCAGTGATTATTGAAAAATAATCAGGAATCTTCAGCTTCACAGGATCAACTGGTTGATTGAAAGCAAATCCGTGAGGGTGCTCCATTAGTGATCTCAAAATGCTCCTACACTGTTGCTTGAAACTATTATCCATCCTTGCCTTTTTCTCCCTTTGACACTTCAGGATCATTCCATGCTTGCGCTTGTTAGAGTTGCCTGACATGGAAAAATTGACTGTAATAGACTTTCCACTCGCAGTAACTCCATCTCTGCTTTCATTATTCACGATCATTGTCATGTTTTCACGTGACTTGTCTGCTGATTCCTGCCGTAATCCTTTTGAGGTGATTTTGAACTTTATGCTCCTCTTCGGTGTGTTATCCACAGCTGCCATAGTGGAAAATTGCAAGTGCTGAAGTGGGGAGCAGACTAGGTTTCCAGACTGACTCTCAGCAACCATAACCATTGGGCTCATCAACACACTGCACATTTTTTTAAAAAGCAAACAAGAAATATTATTTAGGACCCAACAATGAGTAAACTAAAGCTTACTTGTTCCAATAGAACTGGTAGTAGTTAATTGCACATAATATGTCACACACAAGGATAATTTATTAATTTGATCGCAGACCCATATTCACACACAGAAATAGCTAGTTGAAGTAGTGCATTAAATTAATAAAAGAAACTACAAAGAAAAACTTGTGCCAAAGTCCCATAAATACTAATTACCGTACAAGATAACTATTTCAAAGTCAAAATTAATTTTTAACTATGATAAATAACATAACACAGAACACAAAATATCAAAAATCAACTTTATTTTTCGCATAGGTAGAAGACGAACAAAAAATCTATAACTAATTTTTTCTATTCTATGACTCAGAATCATTTAAAAATTACATATGGATAATGAAAAAGATAAAAACAAGAAATAATAGAATAATATACGCAAAATCCATAAATACAAAATAAACAATTACAGCATACAAAGGAAACATATATACAATAAACGCCAAACTTAATCAACAGTCTCACTAAACAAACCAATGATTAGACTACCTGTGGGCAAATCATGGGCAAAGGGCAATTAGGGTTTATGCGTAGGGTTAGGGTTTAAGAAAGGCAATAAACAACCGCATCAAGAATTCAAGAGAAATTTTGTCGGAAAAATCACCATCAAGAAATAACAATTCTGGGAAATATACAAATTATAAGGAGTCGAATTGAAATTAATCATTCACAGCAATCAGATAGAGCGTTATTTCAACGAATAAATCCCCTTTTTATACTAATAAAATCCGATACTACCTTCTAAGTTTGGTGATGAAGAAGTTGAGCAGTAATCACTAAAGCAAAAGATGAATTGGTGCCGAGGCGGTGATACGTCTCCCTTTTTGCCTCTCCATCACGCTAAATTGTTACCAAATCTCAGTGAAATACCGAGGAAGAAAACCTTAGCGCTTGTCCTATTTGCTCTATGATGAACAGGCATGTGGTGGTGTTAAAGATGCATGCTTTTAATAGGCTTTACAAAGATATTTGAGAAATATCACAGGACGGACTCCTGATTTTGAAAGAATAAACGTTCTAAAATCAGGTGGAACGTTTATTCTTTCAAAATTCAGATATTTTATTTTAATTAATATTTTTATTATTTTCTCTTTCTAAATTATAATTATTCAAACCATAAACACATCACAATCATTTCACATCTTCCTTCCCCTCTCCCCTCTCCCTCCGGTGGCTTCGACGACAAGGGGAAGAAGGCTGCTCCAGCTCCGGCTCTAACGATCACTCAGACGGCAGCTATACTGGATGGCGCAACGACGTTGCCACTGCTTTCCCTCCCCTCTCCGTCAGGCGACTTCGACATCAATAAGTGGAAGAAGACTCTCATCTTCCTCCGACGATCACTTAGATAGCAGCGCCTCGCACGACGGCGTTGCCGCTGCTTTCCCTCTCATCTCCTCTATTTGTTCGTTGATTTGAAGTGTTTATGGTGAAATTACGGTGGTCGACGATGTAAATATATTTTCATAAAATCAGATCTGGATCTCAAAACCAGATCGTCTTCCTCTTCTCCACCGGCTGTCTGAGTGGCACTACATTTTTTTCTGTGGGTGTGAGGATGACTGGATGATGGTGACGTGGTGGTGGTGGAGGCGCCGTTAGTGGGTGTGCGATGGGTGTGCAACACGTGGTCTGTGGTGGTGTGTAGTGGTGGTGTGCGATGGGTGGTTGTTGTGCAGTGCGGTAGTGATGGATCTAGTGCGGTGGTGTGGCGATAAGGTGGCGGTTGGGTGCTGGTGGTTGTGAAGTTGGCTGCGGGTGGTGGTGTTTTATGCGACGATCATTCTATGGTTGTAACTGTGGTGGCGGATCTGGCAGGATCTGGTGATTTTTTGTGGTGGTTTTGGAAATGGCGGTGTTACTACTGATTGTCGTGGTGTTTGGGTGGTGGTGATGTTGGTCGTGGTGGTTGTCGTGGAGGCGGTGGTAGTGGTCGTGGCGATAGTGCATAGGTGGTGGGGTTGGATCTGGTCATTTTGGATTTCTGTAACTAAAAATATAATATGTGACCTTAAAATTTGATAACCTATGACTAAAAATATAATCCGTGACCAACTATTTCGTTAGCTATGACCTAAAAATTATATAATATGTGACCGTGAAAAGATCTGTGGTCAAATAATTTGGAAATCTGTGTTCGTGTGACCTTCTGTGACTAAAAATATAATCTGTGACCTTAAAATTCGGTAATCTGTGACAAAATGTAATATGTGACCAACCATTTTGTTATCTATAACCGTGACAAAATCTATGACCAACTAATTTGAAAGCCTGTGACCATGTGACCTATAAATTTTGATATGTTACCAACTAATTTTGAAATCTGTGACCAACGAATTACTTGTGACCTACAAATTTTTTGAATTGTGACCGTAAAATAGTTGCTGGAATTGGTCACCGAATAGTCGCCGGATTCGAAGCAGTCGTCGGAACGGTCATCTGAATATTCGTCGGAACGATCGTCGGAGAAGAGTGGTGACCGGAATGGCTGCCGGAATGGAATCGTCGAAGTCATTGGAACGATCACCTGAATAATCGTCGGATTCGAAGTAGTTGTCAGAACGATCGCCGGAGCGATAGGGTGGTGGAGGTAGAGGTGGGTTAACTATATATATATATATATATATATATATATATATATATATATATATATATATATATATATATATATATATATATATATATATGTCAAATATCTGATTTTAGAAATTTGAAAATTGTTTTCTTATTTTTTGAAATAATATATAGTAAAAGTAGGAGAAATGAAATTTTCCCTATTCTAATCCATTTTCGAGGAGGCCCCAATCAAGTGAGTATAAATCGTTTGGCATCCATTGTTTTCTCATTCTCATTCTTTTTCGCTTTCTTCATTTCAATCACACATTCTATCAATAAAATAATATTACACATAAACCTAAAAATTCTCCTTACTTTTTAATCACGCATTATTCCATCAATCACTATTCAAAAATACATTTTTTACTAAAATGAGTGTCAAACACCCTCTAAAAAATAATAGACCAAAGTAGTGATGGAAAAAAATCCGCCCCGTTCGGGTCACGAGGTGGGAGGGTGCCACACCCCGTGAAGAATAAAAAATAATAATTAACTACAAATTAAAAAAATAGTTAATAGGAAAATTTTGAAAAAAAAAAAAAGAAATAAACAGGGCAGTAAACGGGACAAGCCCGCATCTCGAACCCGCCCCTGCCCCGCCTAAGGTGGTGCGGGGCTCGGGGCGAGATGGGGTGGGGGAGTGGCGGGGGGGGGGGGGGGGCGGGGCAGGACGAGGTATCCCACCCTGAACCCGTCCCGTTGCCATCTCTAGACCAAAACCAAATATTTAACTTTTACTTTTAACAAATTAGGTGATTAATAAAAAAAATTTAATCACATATTTAGGAATTTAATTAAAAAAAATTCGTTTATAATTTCTTTTACATTTCTGATATTTTTACCTAAATTATGGTAATTTAAACAATATTTCTCTTTTTTATCGCAACATATGAATATAGAGGAAGAATGATTCGTTCTCTTGATTTGTACTAAGAAAATAACCATTTTTTTGTTTACACGGTTCGAAGGTTCACAAATTAGTGGTCACAACTTTGTAATATAGAAAGAATATGACTCATATGAGCCGTAATTGTTTGTTGCTAAACATCTCAACAAATGTTGCAATGTCACATTTGGAAACCATTTATTCTACATGAAGTTGCAATTTTACTAGATAGCAATAGTTAGTCACAAATGTTTGTCACATCTCACATGAACTCATGCCATATGAGTTGGTCGCAATTATACGACATAGAATAAATCAAAGTCGCAACTATTTTTTGTTAGACAACCTATCCAAGATCATAACGGTGACTTACGATTGGACTAATTAGGCTTCTGCGATGATTTTATTTTAAGGAGAGCCCTAATCTTTTCTAGATTGGCCTCAATTTCTCTTTCATTAACCAAAAGTCCCGAAGACTTATACCATGCGGCCTCAAATGCACATTTTTGTAGATTAAGCTTCATTTGATAGTGTTGGATAATGGGGAATGTGATTTCAAGGTGGACTATGTGCTAGCTTGCTTCAGACTTTTTACTAGAATATCATCCACATACACTGTCATAATCTTCCTAATTTGGTCCACAAACATTCAATTGACCAACTGCTAGTAAGTGGCCACAAACGTTCTTTAAAGTACATTACCATGTATCAGTATAGACATTGGTCGGTGATGAAGGATATAGCTTCTCCTCTGGCCCATAAGTGGGGATCTTATTGTAGCTTAAATAGGCTTCATAAAGCTCAGAAAGATGTATCCCGTCGTTGTATCCACCAGCTAGTCAATGCAAGGTAGAGCTTTGCCTTGTTCTGATATGGAAAGTCAATGCATACGTGCCACTTCCTATTAGATTTTCAAACGATGAGTGCATTGGCTACCCTGCTCTAATAGTGTCTCCAAGAAGTCGTTAAATAGAAGTTTGTCAACCATTTTTTAAGGCTTTGTATTTTTCCAAATTGAGCGATCTCAAACTGCTTGTAAAAGCGAACTTGTGATCAATCTTTAAGGCGTGTCATGATACCTTTTGCATCAATTCCTACCATGTCCTTATGCCTTCATGCGAAAACATTAAGGTCCATTTTCGAAAGTCCTCAAGTTCATCAGATAAGTTGTTTTTGACCTAAAGTGCTTGTTGACATCTTAGCTTATAGGTATACTTCCGAGTTTCTCAATTAGGGACACTCAGGATTCCGACTTACAAGTAAAGGTCATCCACGATATTTTCCTCGATGTTCTCCATACCATATCATCTATGGAAGGCTGTTCTGTTATCATGGTATCCACCATCATGATGTAGTTAGCCTCAGACAGAGGGTGGCTTTGCAAAAGACTTAAGTAAAACCAGCCTTAAAGGGTAGGTCATGGCGATATTAGTCATCATGGACAAAGAAGAAAGAGCTCTTCCAACCCTTAGTAGAGGACTTTATGGCAATAAGAAGTGGTGGATCCCTTAAATGGGGGGCAAGTATTACCAACCTTGGAAGGTAGGTCTTAGAGATTTATAAAGAGTTAAAAGGGCTTTGAATAATTTCAAGGGGATGTCTCTCAAATTCGCAGCTAACTTCCAAATGATAAAGGTTCTAAGAACACAAGCTCGTCCGTTTAGATCAAGTTATGCTGGCTCGACTTAGAAGTTACTAAACACCTCTCGCACATAGGGTTGGAGAGAGAATCTAAGATCTGACTCCAAAAGAGAGTAAATGAATGCCAAACAGCCAAACAAATTTTTTAGAACCAAAGGCTATTAGCTCAACTGAATCTGGTATATGACAAGCTTTACGCCATGAGCACTCTTTGGTTACATTTGTTGTAAACATATGCGACCCATAGAGCCTTAGAAGTCTCCATAGCCCCTCTTAACAAACATTGGAGCACCGAATGCACATTTCTAAACTGTTGGATAAACACTGGAGTTGGAGAAGCAACACAAAAAAAAATTGCAGCAACGAGATCAACAAATACGATCAAAACCAAGATCAAACTTGATAAAATAAACACCGAAAGCCTAAACGCGTGATCGCTGTCCTCAAACTATATTTTCCCTCTCTTGGATTGAAATAATACTTGTAGAGATTAAGGCAAATGGTTTGTAGGATTTATACAAGCCTTGTAAAGGATTAACACTCAATCAATAAGTGTAATCCTCCAAAACTCAAGAATACTCAAGAAAATTTTGGATATCAAGAAAAAAAAAATATATTTCTATGTTTTGGAATGATTTCTTTTTTCAAAATGTGGCTATAGTTTTTTATTGTTTTTTCAATAATAATTATTGATCACAAACCACCTATATATAGCCTAGAAACAATGTCATATGAAGTGGTGCCAAAAAACTTTCCAAAAGCCACCAAAATTTGAATCAAACGGTCAAAAAACGGCTACTTTTTTCTTCTATGCCGTCGCATAGGCTAATCCTATGTGACCACATAGTTGATTTCATATTGGGGTCATCAGTCCCAGTATAGACCTAGCGGCCCTATGCGGTCGCATAGTTCAACTATGTAGCTCCAAGTTTCATTTTCACTCTACATCATTCCACATTCGAATTTTATTAATTTTGAACAGCATTTCAACAATATCCCACTTGTTCAAAATTTAATAAAATACCATATTCAAAATTATATAATACTCATGCTTAAGGATTAGATATCTATTTATTTGAATCTAACCATAGTGTAATTCAAAAAATGTAAAGTCAGAATTAAAGGTAGATGGCCTTGCACTCATCCTTTTCAACAAATTTTTAAGAGAAAAACTCTAAATCTCTATTAAGGAGGCACCATCTCAAAATTTATTTAGGTAAAGTTCTTTCAATATCTTTATTACTTTTAAAAATACTTGTACTTAGTAACAACTAGCATTATTATAACTTATCCCTCACTTCAGTGACAATCAGCATTATTTTAACTAGGATATGGTTATTACGAATATCAATAATGCTGAAAATTATCCACATATCGAATGACTTCTTGTTACTCTTTGAACCCGTATATCACCTTTTAAGTAATGACATGTAGGGTTGCCATCATTGGTGAACCTTTTTAGTTCAAGAGTTTCAACCCCATCCTACTCGAAGTAGAATTTACTAAATCTCTATTTAGAGGTTTAATTAGAGGATCCATCAGTTCTCAATTGACTTTACATAATTTAAGGAAATTATTCCACTTTTGATTAATTTCCTTATGTAGTCGTGTCTTAGACTCATATGTCTAGACTTTCGATTATATACCTCATTGTATGCTTTTACTAATATGGCTTGACTATCACACATGATAGATATAAAAGATGTTATCTTTGATCCCAAAGGTATCTCATATAGAAGATCCTTAAGCCACTCAGCCTCCTTCCCGATTTTCGATAGTGCAACAAATTCAGATTCCATAGTTGAGTGTGTTATACATGTTTGTTTCTTTGATTTCCAAGAAACAGCCCCTCCTCCAAGTGCAAACACCTAACCCGAAGTGGATTTACTTTTGCCTGTGCTAGATATCCATCTAGCATCAATAAATCCTACCAACACGGTCGAGAATTTTCTATATAGAAGACCCAAGTTCTTGGTTTTCTTTAACTATCCAAGAACTCTTCTAAAGGCCTTCCAACAATCTTTGCTCAGATTGCTATTAAACCTACTAAGTTTACTTATTGCATGGGATATGTCCAGTTTTGTGCATTAAACTGCATAGATAAGACTATCAATAGTACTTGCATACTCGAATTGAGCAATAACCCTTCTATAATTCTTTATTAGTTTCGAACTTGGATCAATTGGGGTACTGTATTCTTTCATGTTCAAATGCTTGAACTTGTTAATCACATTCTCAATATAATGTGATTGATTAAGATGATAACCCCCACTAGTCTTAAAGACTTTGATGCCCAAAATGGTATCCACTTATCAAAGATCCTTCATCTTGAATGTGGAAGAAAGAAACCTCTTTGTTTCTTTTATTTCATTTATGTGATTACTCATAATCAACATGTCATCAACATATAAGAAGATAACAATCACATAATTAAGAATACAAACATTTATCTACGCTATTATGTTTAAAACCAAATGGTATTATAGCTAAATCAAACTTCTTATGCCATTTCTTAAGTGATTGCTTCAAACCGTATAACAATTTTACTAATTTGCACACTTTGTGTTCATTTTCAGGTAGAACAAACACTTCCAGTTGTTCCATATAGATCTCCTCATCAAGATCCTCATTCAAGAATAATGTCTTGACATCCATTTGATGAACATGCAAGTCATATATAGAAGCTAGCGTTAATAATATCCTAATTGATGTTATTCTAGCTACCAGTGCACAAGTATCAAAATAGTCGATTTCTTCCTTTTGTCGATAACATTTGGCTACTAATCCAGCCTTAAAGGTATTAAGAGAACCATCAGCATTTTACTTTCTCCTAAATACCAATTTACATCCAATAAGTTTGGACCCAAATGGCAAATCGACAAGCTCCCGAGTGTTATTTGACATTATTAAATCCATTTTGTCCTTAATCGCATCTTTTTAAAAGATGCTATCACGAGAAGCCATAGCTTCTTTATATGTTTCAGGGTCAGTTTTCGCTTGTAGAACAAAGGGAATTGTTCTTATAACATTCACCTCATTTCCCTCTACCAAGTAAAATAAAATAAGTTGAGAATCAATTTCATACGATCCCAAGGACTTTACAATCCGAGTTCTTTTGCTTCTTCATGGTTCACTTGATTCATCAACATCTTTATAAGATGTTTTCATCTCATGTTCTACTTAAGCTAGGAATATCTTTATGAATTCTCTCAATTCATTATCCGAAGATAACGAATCCTCAAAAAACTCCACACCACTTGATTCGACAATCACATTGGTCTCCAAGTTCAATAACCTGTAAGATTTACTATTGTTAGCATATCCTACAAATGCACATTTAATGCACATTTAATGCCTTTTGGATCCAAATCGGTCTTGATAGAGTTCGTGTTTTTACAATACGTAAGACACCCCAACACTTTGAAATATCCAATGTTTGGTTTTCTCCCTTTCCACAATTCATAAGGAGAAACTTTAGTATGTTTTGACGGAATCCTATTTAATATCCTACATGCATTCAATAAAGCTTCACCCTACAAGTTAAATGGCAACTTAGCATATATAAGCATAGCATTAATCATTTCAACTAAGGTTCTATTTTTCCTTTCAGCCAAACCGTTTGTTCGGGTATCCTAGATGCAGAACATTGGTGAATAATGTCATATAATTCACAAAATATATATTAAAATCACTAGAGAAGTATTATTGGCCTCTATCATATCTTTAAGTTTTTAATTTTCTCTCTTAAGTGATTTTCAACTTCACTTTAATAAATCTTAAACTTATCAAAGGCCTCATATTTATGTTTTATAAGATAAACATAAGTGTATCTAATACAATCATCAATAAAGGTAATAAAATACATATTTTCACCTCTAGTTAGTAGTCCATTTAATTCACATATATCCGAATGAATTAACTCTAAGATACTAGAGGTCCGTTTTACACTTTGATATGGTCCTTTAGTCATTAGCTTCTACACATATTTTGCATTTAAATTCATCATTTACATCATATGAAATCAAATCACATTTCATCATTCTATGCATTGTACTTTTACCAATGTGACCTAATCTAGCATGTCATAATGAAAATAAATCAACGACATAAGCAAAATCAACTTTATTAATCAAAGATTTGTCAACGGTATACAATTTGATCAATCATTCACAAGAATAGCATTTTTTCAACAAATTTCTCGTTAAGGGATAATACAACTTTACCGGACTCATATACACTTTTTATGCCTAGTTTTTCCAAGAGATTTCTACTCGCTAGATTATTATTCATGTCGGGAACATGAAGTACATTTGTTAAAGTAACGGTCTTCCCGGAAGTGAAGATGATATCGACATTTTCCTTACCAATTACTTTTGATCGGACCTCGTTTCCCATTTGGATCTCTAGGTCTCCATCAATTTCATGATAAGTCTTGAATAATGACTTATCATATGATACATGTATAGTTGCACATGTATCATACCACAAACTGGGAACATTTCCCTTGATAGTATTGACTTCGCTAATGGTGGCCACAATGTTTTCTTCTTTGATGGAATTCACTTTACTCTCAAATTTGTTTTGTTTCCGGTGTCTACAATCTTTTGCGTAGTGTCCAGGTTCTCCACACACAAAACACCCTCTTTTGGTCTTCTTCTTGGACTTGTTAAAGTTCCTAAAAGGCTTCCTTTTATTGGATTTCGCAGCTGGTTCAGTTTTCTCTACCACATTAGCATTGGAAGTGCCTTCATAAGAATTCTCATTCTTATCTCTCATTCTCGACTCTTCCTCAATGCGCAAGTGTTTCTGCAATTGTTCAAAAAAAAAAAAATTTCGGTACAATGCATTATTTTCTTTCGGTATCATTTCCAAGTCTTGGGGAGTTTTGCAATTATAGCCCCCACTTGAAGGGTTTTCAAGATTTCAATCTCACCGCCTTCATCTTGTTGCCAATCACTTGTAGTTCATGAAAGTAACGAAATATTATCAAGAAATTTAAAGTCAAAATACTTCGAAATCGTAAATTTCTTGGTACTTTCATCTTCCGCTTTGTCCTTAGTTTCTAGGGCATTCTGTCACACGTTTTCTATACCGTGATTTATGCCGCAAGTCTACGGTGTCAAGTTTTATAATATAGTATTGGAGTAACAGTGTCGAACTCACAGAGATGGTAATTTAAATCTCTACTAAGTACTATAATTATAAACCTCTATTTTATCTAGATGAATGAATTTTTATAATCAGTATTTTTTTTAAAACTAATATGGTGACGAATTCAACAAATAAATGCAAGATAGAAGAATAACCAAGTAAGGAAGCATATGATTATGATTTCACCTAACTATCAAATATGATTCTTAAAAATTTAGTTATCTCTAATAAATTTTTCATGTTTATAAGCAAGAACCCTAAAGTAATTCTACTCCCTCTCTCGAGTGCCAGATGAAAATTAATTCTAGAAATTAATTCCAATATCTTTATTCCGAATTAAAATATAGAATTTATCAAGTTCGTGGTTCTTGAATGGAACACGCTTCAAAGGAGTTATACTTTCTCTCGAAACATATAATTTTCTAAGTTGTGTTATTCTTATGATCATATCTAAACTTCCCTCTCTCGAGTGCCGGAATTGACTAACATCTACTATTCAATTAGTGGTCAATTAGTTGAAAGTATTAAAATCATAACACAAATAATCGGAATTGAAAATTTCATAGAAATTACTAAAATCAAATCAAGTCATACTCTCAAGTTTTGGTTACAATAAACCTTACAAGAATAGTTTAGTTCATGATGAGAAACATGAAATCTATACAATTCAAAATAAACAACATAAAGAAGAAAATAGAAAAAACTAGTGTTTGGATAGATTTTCAATTTTCTTCCTTGATGTTGTTCTTGCCTCCCTTTGATTTCTTGAATTATACCCACTTTGCCTCCTTCAATTGTGTGTTGAATTCTCTTACCTCTTGAATAGTTCTCCCCTCTAGAATTAGGTTTTAAATGTTGTATTTATAGTATTTTGAAGTCTTGAAAGTGTTAGAGTCGTGTTGGGCCAAGAAAAGAGTCCAAGATTTAAAAACATAATTCTCGCACAGGCAGCACCTCGGCGCCCCATGATTCTGCTGGTTTTCAGTAATTTGGGCGCCGCGGTGCCGGTCTTCGGGTGTAAAAACTGAATGCGCATCTTTCAGTATTTGTATCATAACTTCTTCTCCAGAAAATTGATTGAGGTGATTCAAGATGATTTGGAAAGATGACGTAAAGGGCTACAACTTTGCTTCAGATATCATTTTCCAATTCAAAAATGAGTCTCAATATGAGACTACAAATCTAGAGCATAACTTTTTCGATTGAAAATTGATGTGTGATTATACTTTGATTATATTTTATCCTTTTGATTTTTTTTTTCATTCAATTGACACCAAGCACTTTCGAATCTTTATTATGAGGTACGACACAATTTTTGAGTATTTGCACTTTAGTCCTTGAACTTTGGATCTTTTACAATTTAACCCGTTTCTCCAATTTTTGCCCACTTTTGCTTGTTTCTTTCAATTTCATCAATCTCTATCACAACATCAAAACATGCATTAAAACGTTCTAAAACTTGTAGAAATAAGTTAAATATCAAATTTAGATGATATCTAAAGTATGAGTGAAATACACTCATCACGTTCCAAATTTCCCTAGCCAAAGATTTGTTGGTGTACAAATCATATAGGCGATCTGACAATGCATTGAGATTATGAACCTAGCATATCAATTCATCTTCTTGAAACTTTTGCCTTTCCACTTTTATGGTTTCAGTTTCTCCATTTGTTGGTTCGAGTAGTGGCGTTAATTCCAGATCAAGTATATAAAAAGTCTTGAACAATGTTAGTAGAAACTTTAACTTATCTTGCCACCGTGTGAAGTTAGTGTCATCGAAATGATCCAAGCGAACTAAATCCTGATTCATCAGTTTTATGTCGCCATTGTTGTTTCACTCTCCATCGCATGAAATTTAATTTGAGATTGTTGGATAAACACTGGAGTTGGAAAAGCAACACACCAAGAAATTGCAGCAACAAGATCAACAAACACGATCAAAACCAAGATCAAGCTTGATAAAATAAACACTGAAGGCCCAAACGCGTGATAGTTGTCCTCAAACTACATTTGCCCCATCTTGGATTGAAATAATACTTGTAGGGCTTAAGGCAAATGATTTGCAGTATTTATACAAGCCTTGTAAAGGATTAATACTCAACCAATAAGTGTAATCCTCCAAAATTCAAAAACGTTCAAGAAATTTTGGATATATATATATATATGTTTTGGAATGATTTATTTTTTCAAAATGTGGCTATAGTTTTTGTATGTTTTTTCAATTATAATTATTGATCACAAACCACCTATATATAGCCTAGAAACAATGTCATACAAAGTGGTGCCAAAAGACTCTCCAAAAGCCACCAAAATTTGAATCAAACAGTAAAAAACGGACTCTTTTTTTTTCTATCTGGTCGCATAGGCTAATCCTATGTGACCGCATAGTTAATTTCATATCGGGGTCATCAGTCCCGGTATAGACCTATACGATCGCATAATTCCTTGAACTATGCAAAACTATGCGGTCACATAGTTCAACTATATGGCTCCATATTTCATTTTTCCTCTACATCATTCCAAATCTAAATTTTATTAATTTTGAACAAAACTTCAACATAAATTGTTTCCAAGTCTTTAATGCTGTGGATTCTGCTCTGTCTTGGGGATTAGGTGACCTCTGTGAACCAACACTATCCTAATACACTTTTTCGACCATAGAGACGATACAGAACTACATTTCAGTACACTCCCAATCAGATAAAATGCGAATGTTGGGAGGACAGTCAATGGCTCCATCATTTGGACATCATTACTTTCATTCTCGTTATCACAATAGTTTCTCACGAGGAGACATGGTTAACAAAATAATACGAAAAAGAAAAAGAGGAAAAGGTAGAAGTTTCGTCTCTTAAAAGCTTTTTGATCAAAAGCACTTGAAGAAAAGAAATCAGAGTTTCATGAATGGAAAAGTGAAGAAGAAAGAGGAAACAATGGCCATTTGGACCTTTTATAAGCATCCTAACTGAGTTCTAAACGGCGGACCCCAGGTGGTCCTGGGGGGCATGTGCCCCCAAACTTTTGAGATTTTTTTTAAATAATAAAATCATATTTGGTATCGATTGAAATTTAAATTTTAATCTAAATCAAAGTTAACAATTAATTTTATTAACATATTTCATGGAATTCATAACTGTTTAATTTTTATCAAAATTTACTAAAAAATTGATTTTAATCTCCACCAAATAGGGGCAAAATCAAAATAAATTTGAATTTCGATAATATACTAATTTTAAAAATTCTCCGACGATCGTACGCTAATCGAATCTACAAATTGCTTCTATCATTTCGAAACTTATTTCAAGAACTACATTATGGGCATATCAAATAGTTCAAACATATATTAAAAATAGTTAAAAATACATTAAACGGAAACCTTTAAAAAGATGTCTAACTTGCATTTTTTTAAAAAAAAAATTCAATTATTTCATTAACATTTATTATTTTTGCGATACAAATTTCTCAATATAATTTTCATCATTTTATTAGTTCAAAAAATTTCGAAATTTTACATCTGAAAAAGTCATATCACATGTAAATTTCCGGATATAAAATTACATGGGGTATGATTTTTTTGGACGTAAATTTTCAATTGTAAAATTTCTCCCAACTTCCTTGCAAGTTCGATTATGCACCCCAACGTAAAAGTTCTGCATCCGCCTCTGGTTGTATGGGCTACCATAAGATCTCAATCGTTTACACGGGATCTAATCTGGACCTTAGATACAAGATGCCTCACGCTTCTCACGTGCTCACATAATGCCTATAATACTTTGTAAAATACACGTCTCATGGCTATAATCACTACTACTATAAGAGAGAGGATGAACCCAACACTGTTCATTTTTGCACCTTCCATTTCACACTTAACTGGTTTCGTTCTGATTTTTCTACAATGAGATAGTCACAATTGTTGACTTCTCAATTTTAATTAAACCGACTCTTAATAACAAATACATGGTTTCTCCTTCACTTTCCCTGTGTGAACTCTACAAATAATCCAAGGAAACCCATAATTATCGCGCACCACAGAGAGTTTGAGAGTTTCTCCTTAACGTCACCGTAAGTTCTTATATAAAAAGTTAAGTTTGCTATAACAATATTCATTTTCCGCTACTAAGTTTGCTATAACAATATTCGTTTTCTGCTACTTTTGTTTAAGTTTGCTGTGACAACATTCCATTGCTTAAGTTCGATGTAATTTTTATTTGTTCTAGTCGTGTAATAGAAAACGAATGATTTTTATGCGGCTTTGATCTAATGGGATGTGATTTTATTTACAGAAAGATCAATTTAATCTTTCTTGTTAGGAAAAATTATCAATTACTTACATTTTTTTTCATGTTTCACATTAGTTATTTGTTTGAAGCGGAAAATGGTTCAGATTCAATTTGGTACAATATACTATATAATATATCACAAGAAGAAAAAGAACAGGAAAAAAAATTCACACAACACAAAGACACACCCTCAGTGTCTCCGCAAAATTCGGAGTCTTTCTTGTTAGGAAAATTGTCAATTACTTACATTTCTTTCATGTTTCATGTTAGTTATTTGTTTGAATGGGAAAATGGTTCAGATTCAATTTGGTATAATATACTATATAATATATCATAAGAACAAGAACAAGAAAAAAAAAATTATGCACAGCACGGAGGCACCACAGCACACGGTGTCTCCGAATTATGTGGAGACACACCCTCAGTGTCTCCGCAAAATTCGGAGACGTCGTATGCGCGGTGTCTCCGAATTATTCGGAGATACCATGTGATTCGGAGATACCATGTGCACGAATAATTTCGAGACACCGTGTGCATGTCTCCAAATAATTCGGAAACACCGTGTGCGCAGTGTTTTCGAATTATTCAGAGACACTTATTCGGAGACACCACTTAAGTGTCTCCGAATTGTGAGGAACTACTGAGGGTGTGTCTCCGCACAATGCGAAGACATGCCATTTTTTTTATTTCTTTTTTTTTTTATCAAAAAGTTCTATACATTTACATTTTACACAAACTATAAATATAATTTTACTTATTCATAATTTAATTCAAAAACATTAGAAAATATTTCATTCCATATATACATGAAAACCAAAATTCCTTACGAGGGGCATTGCCCCGAACCCCCACGAGGGATGTCGCCCGCTCGACCCCTGCGACCTGACCAATTACGTCGATCACATTTAGAGTGTTACTCCCAAATACTTAATGAGATTTTTTCTTCAATATTTGCACGACTCTTCAAAAATAAAACCGTAGCATGTTTAATATTATCAGATAAGATTTTCATTTTTTTCATTAAACTTTCTTCCTTATTCAGTGTGTACTATAAATATTTTGAAACGTTAGCAAGCTTAAAAATAATTAATATTGTCTTCATTAATTTCTTCCTTAGAACAAATTACACAAACTATAAATATAATTTCGCTTATTCATAATTTAATTCAAAGATTTTAGAAAATATTCCATTCCATAGATACATAAAAACCAAAATTCCTTTCAGGGACATGGCATCTTGGATAGGTGGCAGCGATCCAGAACGTGAATTGTTAGAGACACACATTTTTTTCTTATTTTTTGTCAAAAAATTCTACTCATTTAGGGCTCGTTCGGTAGAGATTAAAATTGAAAAACTAATTGTTATTGTTGACTTTTATTAGACAAGTATGACCCAATAACGACCATATTTTCAATTTTAATTACATTTTAATCCCTACCGAACCGGACCTTATATTTTACACAAACTATAAATATAATTTCACTTATTCATAATTTAATTCAAAAACATTAGAAAATATTAAATTTCATACATACATGAAAATCAAAATTCCTTTCGGGGACATGACTTCTTGCACAGGTGGCAGCAATCCAGAACGTGAATTCTCGGAGACACGTATTTTTTTTCTTATTTTTTTGTCAAAAAATTCTACTCATTTACATTTTACACAAACTATAAATATAATTTCACTTTTCATAATTTAATTCAAAAAAATTAGAAAATATTCAATTCCGTACATACATGAAAACCAAAATTTCTTTCGAGTACATGGCTTTTTGGACAGGTGGCAGCAATTTAGAACGTGAACTGTGTGGAGACGCACCGTTTTTTTTTTATTTCTTATTTTTTTGTCAAAAAATTCTACTTATTTACATTTTACACAAACTATAAATATAATCTCACTTATTCATAATTTAATTCAAAAATATGAGAAAATATTTCATTCCAAACTTACATGAAAACCAAAATTCCTTTCAGGGACATGGCTTCTTGGACAGGTGGCAGCAATCCAGAACGTGAAGTTGGAGACGCGCATTATTTTTTCTTATTTTTTTGTCAAAAAATTCTACTCATTTATATTTTACACAAACTATAAATATACTTTCACTTATTCATAATTTAATTCAAGAATATGAGAAAATATTTCATTCCAAACTTACATGAAAACCAAAATTCCTTTCGGGGATATGGCTTATTGGACAGGTGGCAGCAATTCAGAACGTGAAGTCGGAGACGCGCATTATTTTTTCTTATTTTTTTGTCAAAAAATTCTACTCATTTATATTTTACACAAACTATAAATATAATTTCACTTATTCATAATTTAATTCAAAAACATTAGAAAATATTGCATTCCATACATACATGAAAACCAAAATTCTTTTCGGGGACATGGCTTCTTGTACATGTGGCAGCAATCCAGAACGTGAATAGACGGAGACGCGCATTATTTTTTCTTATTTTTTTTTTTTTTGTCAAAAAATTCTGCACATTTATATTTTACACAAACTATAAATATAATTTCACTTATTCATAATTTAATTGAAAAACATTAGAATATTACATTCCATACATATATGAAAACTAAAATTCATTTCGGGGACATGACTTCTTGGACAGGTGGCAGCAATCCAGAACATGAATAGTCGGAGACGCGCATTATTTTTTCTTATTTTTTTTGTCAAAAAGTTCTACTCATTTATATTTTACACAAACTATAAATATAATTTCACTTATTCATAATTTAATTCAAAAACATTAGAAAATATTACATTCTATACATACATGAAAACCAAAATTCCTTTTGGGGACATGACTTCTTGAACAGGTGACAACAATCCAGAACGTGAATAGTCGGAGAGGCATTTTTTTTCGTATTTTTTTGTCAAAAAATTCTACTCATTTATGTTTTACACAAACTATATATATAATTTCACTTATTCATAATTTAATTCAAAAACATTAGAAAATATTCAATTTCATACATACATGAAAACCAAAATTTCTTTCGGGGACTTAACTTCTTGGACAGGTGGCAGCAATGCAGAACGTGAATAGACGGAGACGCGCATTTTTGTTCTTATTTTTTTGTCAAAAAATTCTACACATTTATATTTTAAACAAACTATAAATATAATTTCACTTATTCATAATTTAATTCAAAAACATTAGAAAATATTCAATTCTATATATACATGAAAACCAAAATTTCTTTCTGGTACATGGCTTCTTGGATAGGTGGCAGCAATCTAGAACGTGAACTGTGTGGAGACGAGCCGTTTTTTTTTTTTTTGTCAAAAAATTCTACTCATTTATATTTTACACAAACTATAAATATAATTTCACTTATTCATAATTTAATTCAAAAACATTAGAAAATATTTCATTCCATACATACATGAAAACCAAAATTCTTTTCGGGTACATGGCTTCTTGGACAAGTGGCAGCAATCTAGAACGTGAATAGTCGGAGACGCGCATTTTTTTTAATTTTTTTTTGTCAAAAAATTCTACTCATTTTCATTTTACATAAACTATAAATATAATTTCACTTATTTATAATTTAATTCAGAAACATTAGAAAATATTTCATTCCATACATACATAAAAACCAAAGTTCTTTTTAGGGGCGTTGCCCCCACGACCCCCGCGACCTGACCGGTCGGTCGATACCCGCCGGGTGTTGCCCCCGAACTCCCATGCCCTCGCGACCTGATCGATTACGTCGTTCACATTCAGGGCGTTACTCCAAAATACTTGATGAGATTTTTTCTTCAATATTTGCATGACTCCTTAAAAATAGAACCGTAGCGTCTTTAATATTATCAAAAAATATTTTCGTTTTTTTTTCATTAAACTTTCTTCCTTATGGTGTACTATAAAATTTTTGGAACGTTAGCAAGCTTAAAAATGATTAATATTGTCCCCATTAATTTCTTCCTTGTAACAATTTTTTGCTACCAAAAATTCTTCATTTAAATCTTACTAGAATATTATCATTATTAAATTTTACTAATTATTATATTAGATAAAAACTTACGACGTCTCACAATACCATTAATATTTGATACACTAATATTACCTTAAAATTACTAAAGTCCGTACATTGTATGGGCATACGACTAATAATTAGAATAAAGCTACCCTAACAGGACCACCTCGGCCCTGTAACACTCAAATCCCCTATCAATAGAGGCAGTAGCATAGCCATAATAATTATGGTATAAGAAACGGAACACGCTATTTATCAAAGAATTAATCTATTTGTACCTAACTTTTTGCCCCCCAATAGGAGACCGCCACTTGTCAATTCGGGCAAATATTATGTAAAAAGTTCGGTACACGTAGCATAACCGTTTATCAAAAACGGTTTGACTTCTGCACGCAAGTTGTCACAATGACATCAGTGTGTTAGATCGTGTTACAACATTTGTCAACCAGGGCAACTCAAAAATACAAAACAAAAAGTTTTAAAAATTGTAAGATCACACTTTTCGTTGGCTACTCAGGAGGATGAGATGCACATTGTGACTTGTTAAACATATTTAAGATTTAGACTTATATTTTTTCATATTTCACAAATTTATAAATAGATATTTTTGTGTAATTATTTTTTATTCAACCATTCTAATTGCAAATCAACGAGTAAGACATGAACATTGGTAGGGAAGCCCAACAATAATTGAAGTGAGGATTTAGGTTAACCTCAAGGATTTGATATACAATATTTTTGAATGTTTTCTAACACCGATAAGCTCTTTCGGTAGGGAGCTCAAAGCCAAATTGAACTTTGCTCTTTGTCCAAGCACAACCATTTACACCAAGCATCATCAATGAGATCTTGTTACCTATAGTCGAATATTGACATGAAAAGAACAAAAAATTCCAAAAATAAAACTTGGCTCGAAAAGGCACACGGTTCAACATGTTTTCCCTCTTTATTTTATCTACCAGTTGTACGCACGTACAATGTACATGCTTTGGTATTTTTAAGGTAATATTAGTGTATCATATCAATGGTATTTGTGAAAGGTCAAAAAGTTTTTATCAGTAAACTTTAATAATGAAAAATATTATCTGGTAATTCTTGAAGTTCTAAGCTTCAATTGGTCTCTACGAGAATGGAAAAGATGGTGTGACGATAATAATTAGGTGTTGTGTTTTTGCAAAAGAAGTTGATCTTCAAGCCCAATGTTGAATTCTTGTAATTGATCTCAATTCCTTGTGAATGTTTGATCTCCTCTCTCAAAGTATGAGAATTAGCTTCTTGTTCTTGATGAATTTGACGATACTATTGTATATGAAGAGGCAAGATATTTTTTTTTTTATGTGTAGCTCTCTTTCTCTATTTATAAGAGCTAGAAAATATGTCAAAATCACATCCAATTTAGTTTTCAAAAAAGTTTGAATCGTGAAATGAAACTGAAAATTTGTATGTGGAAATTGTGCATGTGCACTGGTAGAACCAAAATGGTTCTTAGGTTGGGGAAAATAAAGTGGCATTTGCTGGTAACATTTGAGTTAAATAAATTATGAATTCTCATTACAGTTATTATTTATTTTTTTTTTATGAAAAACTCAATTTTGTCAATCTATTCTTTACTTCATCATATCTTAGCACTATAAATTTTTTTAACTTATCAACGCATTTTAAACAATATATAATCTTCTAATTTCTCTTCTATTTTTAAAATTATCAGTTCTTTTTATTTTCATTTTTCACAAAACATTTAAAATTTATAAGCATAGATGGTAATGATTTTAAAAAAAAAATTGCTAGTTTATAATTAAGCAACAACACATATTCGTTATGAGGGTGGATGAGGGAAGATAAACTAAACGAACTATTGAAAGCATACAAGGGGGTATTGCCCCTTGTGGGGGTTGAGGGACAGCACCTCTCGTGGGATGGAATTGAATATTTTCTAATTTCATTTTTATGTATGGAATTGAATATTTTCTAATATTTTTGAATTAAACTATTAATAAGTGAGATTATATTTATAATTTGTGTAAAATGTAAAGAAGTAGAATTTTCTGACAAAAAAATAATAATTTTAAAAAAACGGCGCGTCTCCGCACAATCGGAGACACAGGAACTTAAAAAAGTTCGGTTCTCTTCAGAACTGAACAGACCCAAGATTTTCTGGTATTTAATAAATGGAACCGTCGGGTCCAAATATAATTATGGAATTGTTCGGGTTCGGTTCGGTTCTGTTCGTTTCTGTTCCGTACCATAATTAAATTTTTTAACATTTACAGCAAGTTAGCAATACTACATAAATATAACTAATGACATGTTCATTCGTAACTTTTACAAATTAATGTAGTACAATTTAAAAACATATAAATAACAAGCTGTCACTACTATCCAATAAGGAGCTTAAATTCCATTTTAATGCTTATACTGCACTCAGAGATCTAATCGGTAGTTACCTCCGCCGGTGAAGTGAAGAAGCTTCAAAATCGATTTGGGAATGGGGATGTAGGTTTTAAAATTATCAAATAATTTGGGTTTATACGGGAATGGGCGTACTGCTTACCAAATGAAATTGGAATGGAAAGTGGAAGGATAAGACCCAAATGTTGGGTTAACAATAATTAATTTGGCTGGTTTGTTTAATTAATGAACTAATTTATTTAGAAAAAAATTAATTAGTTCAATATAAAAATTAAAAAAAAAAATTAGATTCGATTCTTTAATTCTTGGTCTAAAACCAAGAACCGACCCAAACCCGTCGGTTCTCGATTCAGATACTCATTCGGGTATTTAACTTATGAAGACCTACTCGGTTCGGTTCAGATTCGGTTTGGTCCGATTCGGAAGTTTTGTCCAGCCTTAGGTGCGGAGCACGCTCGTTCACTATGCGAAGGTGCGGAGTTTTCAGATTTTTTTTTCTTTTTTTTAAACATTCTTTGGGGTTCTTTTTTCTTTTTTCTTTTACGTGCTAACAATAATTTACGAGAAAATGATTTTTAACTTGTATTCCAATTGTTATATACAACTCTTTCCATTAGAATATGTTGACACAATTTTGAAACTAAAAAATAATATGTTGCCTACATAATCACTAACTCTGGAGTTTTATTGCTAAAGTTTTACTCACTAACTCTAGAATAAAATTTTGTCAACTTTTATTGCTAAAATTTTACTGATAATCAGAATACCACCTTATTGAGCAAACTTCAAATTTAACAGAAAAATCATTAGTTTGGAGATAATATATTTTTTATAATTTATTTATTTATTGTTATTATGTAAATGTTTTGAATTTATAAGCTATTTTTTTCTCCTCATCAAGTAAAATAAGCAAACTTATAAGCCCATAGTAGTGTAAAAAAAAATCCTATAATTCATCAAAATAAAATTTTACATAAAAACATAATTTGTCGATAGAACTGGATAACATGTAAATGTGAATTTAGATACAATATTTGGTCCAAGAAAAAAGAAAAGGAAAAAAAGTTCCAAGATTCTGAGTTCATCTTACATATTTGAAACTATTCACATCCATGTTAAGTCTATTAACATTGTAACCATTCCCTCGGCCTATCAGACTGTTGAATCTTGCAAGCTAAGCCATCTAATGCATGTTCATTATACTACTTTGAAGATTGGTGCGGTACAAATACAATGGGGCTGGTGCTAGGCCTGTACCATTTTCTTGTGGAGGCGCCATACTCATTTCCCTTCTATTTCCAAGGGCTCTAGCACGTGAACTCCACCATCAGTAAGTCTCAATGCAGACTGATTAAGCTTGGAGGGATGAGCAACAATGACAATTGGATAGACCCTCGAGCTGCAATGAATAAATAAGGCACCATTAAATTGGAAAGGGAGAACATAATGGAAGGATTGAAATGCAATATTGGATAGTACTTATGGTACAATAAAAAGTTTTCAATTTCTTTTTCTTCATTAACTCTACCCACTACCGTATAGTCGAGCATTCCAAACATGTTAAAAGTAGTTACAATAATATGACAGAGATGTAGAAAAGTAGCAAAAATGAACTTGCTATAAAGACAATCAACTAAATCTCTGTTGAAGATTATCCTCAAAGGCACATCAAATTTCATCGGTCACTAAACAAGATTGCTAAACAATTATTCATAGGTGATTGAAACAAAAAATTAGAAATCTTTGAAATTGAGTTTGATGTTGAGGTATTAATCCTCCTGTAAGGCTAAATCATTGTTTAATTCCTCCATTACTTCTCATTTCACAAAAAAATGACTTCCTAGTAGTGATGTGAAAAGCCTTAACTGGCATTCTAGCTTATCATTTGACCATGAGGCCGTTATCTTTAGCACCATGAATCAAATGAACATGGTCTGTAAAAAAAATAATTGAACAGATCATCATATTAGACAATTATAAAGATCATTATTGTAAGCATCTGCACAAATTATTCATGCTGTGAACATCACAAGAATTTAATACCAACAACCGAGCATTAGCATAAAAGATAAGAATGTTGGATAAAATAATTTATAAAAAATTGTTCATCTGAATTTGATAGAACTTCTAATGCCACAAACAGTGTGCTATGGTTTGGTACAAAATGTGCACGCAAGCACTATGTAACAGTACATTGGTAATTTACATGTTGCCAATGCTATTTTATCATAACTATTCTGTATGAAAACTAATTGTAATAATGAAATTAAACTAACCACTAACAAACAACAAGATCATTTAGCATATTACATCGTTACCTCACTCATCTCATTCCAAAATAAAGACAAGATTACTATTGCAAATAATGAAATAGAATATTCGATATCACCATACTTATCCTTGTAATTGTGCAATTAATGTTCTATCAACATGATGTCATACAAAACAATTAACGTCAAACTTCTACAAAACATTCATCAAATAATCGTGTTCACTACGCTGCTAGATATGTGAAATGCTAATAAAATGTTTATTTTTCGTGATTATCAAAAGTTTTATATGTTCAGATACACTATTTTAAAAATCTAGTAGAAGGAAACTACATACATGACATTACCTTTCTTTTTAAGAGTTTGCAGTTAAGCTCCAAAGAATGTTCCTCAAAATTATATTGACCCGAGTGATAAAAATATCTCTTTAGAAACTTTTCCATTCTCTATGTAAGCTATCACCAAAATAAATAAATAAAAAATGATAGAAATATCTAATAATTCAAATTCTTTAAACGAAATCTATGTCTTTCATTAATTCTGCAAGTTAAGGTTTTGCTTATCATGTTTCTCAGTTTCTCATCAGGTATCTTAGTCCGAGCATAATCATAAATAACAAAATCATGCATTAATACAGATGAAAGAAAAATCAGAAAGGAGAGAGGTAATGTCCTAATCAGTATTAGCGAACTCCAAAGCTAAGACATGATATATTTTCTAATAATTGAAAATTTTATTTGAACATAATATTTAATATGTGTCTATCTAGCTAAAGTTAAAAATCACGAATGAATGTAGATCTAGATTGATCAAGAAATAGTAAAAACCTTTGTCGAGTATATATCACCGAAGTAGCAGATTCAATTTGATCTTAGAAGATGTCAAACATAAAAAAATACTCATGAAAATTGTAGTTCTACAGATGCATGAATGAAAGGATTTCCACGTACACAATGTTCTTACTACATGTGTTGTGTAAAGTGTCAATGTTTGATGGTTTAAATAAAACTTTTATATATGTTCTTGCTTTTACTCTTAATAACGCTACATAAAACCGACCATGACAAAAAACTGATTCTGGAAGATATAAACCAACGAAATCAAGCGTTTGACCCTGTGCTTTGTTTATTGTCATTGCAAAGTATGGCCTAATTGGAAATTGAGTTCTTTTAAATGGAATTGAGTTTCGATCACTTTTAAGAGGTATAAAAGGAGTCCTCAGTAAGAAAACATGTTTTCCACAATATTCATCAGTAGTGATTTCAGCAAGAATTACGTTCTTCTCTTCAAAATGATTGATATTTCGTAATAACATCACATGACATTTTACTTTAAGCTTCAATCCATGTGGTGGAATACCATTTGAGGTCAAACTATTCAAGAAATCTTCCGTAGGATTTGTTCGGATTTGTCAATTGATTCATCAAAACTATAGTATGTGTAAAATTCACCAGGAATATCTTCGAGCAAAATTTTGTTAATATGATCAACACATTCGTTTGTAGGCGTAAGAATAACTCGATTTTCCATGAAATGTAAATTATCAGCATATGATTCTATATTTGGAAAAACATGATGTATTAGATTTTTTAAAGATGTAAAATTATATTGTTTGGAAGCTTAATGTACTTACAAGTATGTTCTTGCTCTGTTCCATTTTCAATTCTAAGCAAGTAATCGCAAAATTTGAGATGTAACTTCGCCCTCATATTCTCAACTAATGAAGTGAATGCATGGTTATTATATCCCCTTACATTTTTTTAAAATTCCATACATTTAGGTTCTATAGAAGTAAACAAGTTGAATAGTTCAGTTGGTGAGTAACACATATAAAGCTTAATTTTTCCATCAGAGCAACAAAAACATTTACTTTCTTTCTAAAACTTTTGTGCACCACAATGTTTACAATATGTACATGTCAGTATACATATGGATTAATTGGTACATTCTAGAACTTTCTTGTAATTCAAAATTGAAAATATTGCCAGTTGCTTCATTTGAAGTAGAAGCTTCAGAATGATGATGTATTGTAAATTTATGCACATCGACAACACCTAAATTAATATTTCCAATTAACATAGGGCCAACTATCCTTTTGCGAATGCACCCAGTTCTAACTCGATTTCATCGATCCCTATGTCTTTGATTTTGTTGTTGACGAATGAAAGCATTGTATGACGTATTTGTACTTTGAAAAATAGTTTCAAGGTTATGAACATTAGGCTCTTCATCAGCGGACATTTTTGAATTATCTATCAAAATAATAAGATAAATTTCCAGAGTAAACAATATAGGAACTAATTGAGAGAGTAAGAAGTTTAAGGTAGTGAAAAAAGCTAATGAATTGAACATATTATTTAACAGAAAAGAAAAAAAAGGGTGCGGTGGGCGCTGGGAAAAAAACAATAGCGCGGAGCCATGATATGCAGAGACACAGAGTCTATTTTTCCAACACAAGTGATTGCACTTGTGTACTTAAAAAAATTTCTCGGTACATCGCGGAGACATCGTGCCCACGATGTGCGGACACCATACACTGGTGTCCACACATCACGGACACCAGCGCGGACACGGTGTCTTCGCGATGTGCGGATGGATTTTTATTTTTATTTTACAATCACCTGTGTGAATTTTTTTTTAGTGCACAAGTGCAATCATTTGTGTTTCATTTTCATGTTTAAAATAAGTTTCATATGCAAAAATCATTTCTCTAACACCACTCAGGCTAGCTAAATTGAAAACATCATTCCAACAAATTTGGATAATAATTGTATCTCGAACACAATCATAACAATCATAAAGTCTTTGTAAATTTAAAAAAAACTTTAAAAAAAAACTACAGTACTAAATAGGAATATTAAGGAAATAAATAGCAAACTTTTTCAAGGATTTCTTTGTCTCTAGCTCTCTAAACGAAGTTGAAGAAGAAGGTATGTACTCTGTTTGAATTCTTGGGCAAACTTTTGCTTTTGTTTGTAATGGAGAAGAAAGAAATTGATGAATAATTTGTTATTTCTGGAAATCAGTAGAGTTGAAAAGGGGAAAGTGGAGGAGGAGAAACCAGATATTTGTGAAATTATTATTATTCTGAGTCGATTGAGAAGAAAGCTAGTAAACAACTGTGGTCATTATCACTATAGAAAAACCACAATTCACGTGTGAAACCAAGGGTACACAAATGAACAATGAAATACTCATCCCATCTTTTAATATAGTAGTGATATAGGGGTTCACGAGCCTAAAAATCTTTACCCAACACGGTTTAAGGATTTCTTGAGTTGGTCCCACGAGCTGACTCGACTCGACTCGACTTGGCTGAAGTAGATGCCTTAACATTTGTTTTTGAAGAGAAACAAATCCATAGTTTTACACAAAAATCTACGTCCCATGAATCAGAATATATACTGACTTTTAAGTTTGAAATTCCCAATAATTGAATTTATTAGGGTTCCAACAATAATACAAGTGAAAGAACATTTATTTCATATATACCAGCTAGCAGCACAGTTTCCAAAATGTAGAAATCTAGGTAGCAGCAATAGATTAGATGGTCAATTTTTACCAGTCACTCTCTCAGTCTTAATTACTTATGTAGTTATGACCTCTTTCCTAAAGACAATGGATTGTTGGTTTTCTAGCATTCATGGTCACTGTATTTTTTGAAGTGCACACTGGAATTGGATAATGGTCTACTCACATAGTAGTCAATAGTAATGATACTTGGTATCATTGGTGTCAAATATGAGTTTAGGTGACACTTTCACTTATTAAATGCAATATTGCATCGTTCATTTAATTGAACTTGTCATTTGTGACCATCTAAATTGATATTGGATAGAATTATTTGTGAACAAACACCAAATATTTTGATACTGAAAATGTTGAGAGTCTGTATACATTTTATTGTGATCTTATTAATAGAATAGAATAAATTTTTTTGGAATAGAATTATTTGTAATCAACAATTCATATAATCAATCTAAATTTATTATAATCATTGTTGTTTGCAAATTATCACATTTTGGTTAATCAATGTTATAAGAATAAAAATGAATCGGTTTTATTTGAACTAAAATTGAAGAACAACTTTGAAAGCCAATTTTGTACCCTGTAAAAAAAAAAATAAAGACTAAAATTCATCAATGACCACCGAACTTCTTTTCATCATTTCACTAATTTTAAAATGGGGAAAACAGTAACTTTGCATTATATATAAAATAATTTTTTTTAATAAAAACTTATTTTTAAAAATGCTGGTTAAAATAAAATGACTAATTTTAATAAAAAAGTTTACTTAAAAAAATAAAATAAAAAACTTATTTAAATAACGTTTTAAAATAAAATAAAAAATTAATTTATTTTTTATTTAAAAAAAAGTTACTTAAAAATAAAATATAATAAAATATTTTTTTAAAAAAAGTTTTTAAAATAAAATAAAAACTTATTAAAAAGCGACACTTAGACAAATAAAAAAAAAGTTTTTTTAAAAAATTATTTTTACATCTTCTTTAATTTTATTTTTTATATATAATGTAAAGTTACCATTTTACCCTTTCGAAATTTTGGGTAAAAAGGTAAAAAGAAGTTAGGTGGCCATGGTGAAATGTTATATGAAATTGAGTGGTCATTGTGAAATAAAATTAAATTAAGTGGTTATGATGATATTAAGTATAAAGTTAAATGACCGTCGGTGAATTTAACCCAAAAACCAATTGTGAAAATACTAAACGCAGCACAAAAGTGACCAGTTCATCATGGAAACCAAGTGTAATTATATATATAATTATATGAGGTTTTTAGGTCAATTCGATCTTTATTTTTTAAATAATTTCAACAAATTGATCGCAATAAACCTTTCAAGATTATTGAACTTGTATATAAAAGTCCAACTTTTACATTTCAAAAAATTGATCTCCGAACATATAACAAAAATAAAATAAAAATATTTGAAAGTAGCAAAATTTGGCTGTGTGATATTACAAAGTTTTCGATTTTTTCACATACGTTAATGTTAGAATTTGTGCCTCCAATAAACCAATTTTCCGGGCTCAGTTAATTACAATGTAACACCACAATCAACCAACAACCACAAACAACACCTTACAAACCCGAACTCGGTTGCTCCAACTGAAAACAGCCCACTTAGGGCTATGGTGTGAAGATGAAGAACAACTATCTTTAGCCACCAAGGCAAAGGGAGAAGGAAGGAGAAAAGTGGCCACCAAGAAGCACAAAACAAGAAGTAGAAGTCGGTTTCTCTCTTCCTTCACAAAGGGACGATTGCTCTCTTTTTCTTCCACACACTAATTGTAATTAGCAACTAATTTAAATAAGTTAAGAATAGGTTTAGGGTTTAGGCTTTTAGATCAAACAAACAAGGCTCAATAACAAAGGGAATAAGTGGGCTAACACCTTAAAGTCATCCAAGTCGTTCGAGTCGGGCTATGAGCAGCACTAATACAATTAGACTACTTCGAATGACCCAAGTGAGTTACGTGATTCGATTGGTTTGATTGTGACGTCAACATATCATTTCAATCATCGGCCGATGCCTATGAAATATTATCCAACTAATATACCGATTTAACATCATAATTCGGATTTATTGGGTATCAAAATCCAACAGTTAAAAAATAAAAAATAAAAATTAAGAAATATAAAATTTGATTGCATGGCACTTCCAACCTTGAATAGGCAGATTGTGACAATCATAAATCTCTAGCTTTTTTGAGTAAAAAAACATGTCCACATGGACCACTTATTTTATGTTTTAATTCGGATATGAAAAAATAAATTAAAAAAATAACAAAATTAATATGTGCTCCAATTTAATAGTCTTAAAGGGGCAATTGTTTATCCTAAGCTTTGTCGGGCCAAAAATCCCACATATTCCACTTTTTGTTGGTAATTTCAAATACGAAACCAAAAAAAAAAAAAAAAAAAAAAAAGGGAAAATATCAAATTCTGCAATGATATAGAGAATCCGTGACACGTTGTGATAGTCACTTGTATTTTGTTAAATTCAAATATTTCAAGCAAAAAAAGGAAAATAAAAGTCCAAATTATCTGATAATCCTTGTTTGATTGGATAAACATGAAATCATGAATTGAAATCTTTCCATAAACCTCCCTATATTCCAGAACCAACATGCAATAACTCCTTATGGATGGAACCACCCCACCCCTACCACACCATATCGCATGTAAATTTTTAGAGAAATGTTAGATGTAGACTCTTGGTGTACATCATGGGTGTCAGTCATCTCACAAGAGGGTGGAGTCTGCAATTTTAAAAATCATGGGCACTACCCTCTTGTGAGAGGATCGTGAGCATTATTCTAATTTTTAAGATTGGTTTGATCGAGATTTTTCAAGTGAAAATTTTATTTTCGTACATGATTAAAAGTAGAGGAAAAGTTATTGAACATTTGATTGAAAGTAATCTTGAGAAAGATAAATTAACAAAAACCTATCGTGAACGTCAAACCTTAGACTTATCTACATTCAGAAATAAGAAATATATATTGAACCCACTATTCTTAGCATAGGTTATGCAACTTTGACAGAAAGTGAATGACACATGATGTTAATTAGTAAGATGTGATTGGATGAAAATTTGACTGTGTTCAAAACAGTCCATTAATGAAATGTCGTAGCATGATTCTCTTAACACCTATATATTTTTACAAAAATGTTATTCATCACCACTAGGGTTACAACCCCAATCTAAATGGATCTAAATGATAAATTAAATGACTTTAATCCCACATTAACGCTACCTAAATTGGAGTTGTAATTCCAGTGGAGATGAATAACATTGCTCATATTTTTATGTACTGAACAATTTGATAATGACTCTTTTCCACCTAACACAATTATTTTAGGTTGACACCAGAAGCTGCAATGGTGAATTCATTGACCTTGTATTAATAGGTGGATTTAATTTTATACTTTTTATACTTTCTCATTTTCATACTATCCTATACGGATAAGATTTCATTTTCCTAGTTGACTCGTGCATGGCAGTTCCAAAGCCTTATAAATACCCACACTCCTCCCCCAGTCACTCTAACTACACCTCAAGAATCCTCAGTAATTATAGATAGATAATACGTATAATTTTCTTAGAGAGAGGGAGAAGTGAATGGAGGTCGGTGGCGGAGTGAAAAATGTTGCAACTTCTTTACAACTACAACAACCACCACCAGCGCCACCGCGAGAGCCACAATGGAAGATCATAATGGTGGCCGCGATAGCAGCCGGAATACAATTCGGGTGGGCATTACAGCTTTCTCTTCTGACTCCATATGTGCAGCTACTGGGCATACCCCACAAATGGGCCGCCTACATCTGGCTCTGCGGCCCGGTTTCCGGCATGCTCGTGCAGCCCGTAGTTGGTCATTACAGTGACAACTGCTCCTCCCGGTTTGGCCGCCGCCGCCCATTTATTGCGGCTGGATCTGCCCTTGTTGCCATAGCAGTCTTCCTCATTGGATTTGCTGCCGATCTTGGCCACTCCTCCGGTGACTCCCTCGGAAATTCCCCTAAGCCACGGGCTATCGCTGTTTTTGTTGTTGGCTTTTGGATCCTTGATGTGGCCAACAACATGTTGCAGGTAATTTATACAAAGACATAAAAGTAATATATGTGTAATAATTCTTAAATTCATGCATAATCCGAATTATTTTTGTGGATTTTCTTGATCTTCTTCTGTGTAAAAACTTCTTTAATTATCTTCTTTGTTTCCTTCTTCTTTTTCAGGGTCCTTGTAGAGCGTTCTTGGCTGATCTTTCTGGTGGCAGTGCACGCAGAATGGCAATGGCAAATGCATTATTCTCCTTTTTCATGGCTGTTGGCAATGTTTTGGGGTATGGTGCAGGTTCATATACTCATCTCTATAAGATGTTTCCATTTTCAAAGACAAAAGCTTGTGATGTTTACTGTGCAAATCTAAAGAGCTGTTTTTTCCTTTCAATAGCCCTTTTACTTACCCTTTCAATATTGGCTTTAACCATGGTACATGAAAAGGCCACCACTCCTTCGACGGCGGACCAAACAGGCGGCGGGTTGGAGGGTGGTAAAAAGGGAGGTGGGATACCTGTTTTTGGGGAATTGTTTGCTTCTTTAAAAGATTTGCCTAGGCCTATGTGGATTTTAATGTTGGTGACTTGTTTGAATTGGGTTGGCTGGTTTCCTTTCTTGTTGTTTGATACTGATTGGATGGGGAGGGAGGTTTATGGCGGAACGGTGGGTGACAACGGGTTGTATGACAAGGGTGTGCGGGCTGGTGCACTCGGTTTAGTACTCAACTCAGTGGTGTTGGGATTCACTTCCTTGGGAGTCGAGTTTCTCGGGCGGCGACTTGGCGGGGCAAAGAGACTTTGGGGCATTGTCAACTTCTTGCTGGCCTTTTGCCTGGTCATGACGGTTGTGATTACCAAAATGGCCGAGTCTACGCGACGGCACACCATCACTAGTGGTGGTGGCACCGCCACTTTGAAGCCGGCAGCCGGTGTCAAGGTGGGAGCTTTGACTCTCTTTGCAGTTCTTGGCATTCCTCAAGCGGTCAGTTATCTCCTTTCGTCTCAAAACGTGCTTGAACATAATTATTATCGCACATAATTAACTTCTAGCAATATTGCGTCACATATAGGTGAGAAAACAAAGTTGGTAACAGTAGATATTATTTAATACGATAATTCCAATTTTCACAATTTTGCATCGTGTTTCCTTTTCCAATCTAGTTCTTTTCACGCATCTATTAAAGTAACCATATTTGTATATACTAGGTGCAAGCAACCTGCAATGCACGTTTGCTTAGTTTATATTTAATAGTTTTGTTTAAGAATTAATTTGTTATTAATAAATATGTAATTTTTTTGGTTAATTAAATAATTAATAATGTAATGTTTATGTAATTGATAAATAATTAAATAAAGTGCTTCTCTATGTCATTTTCAACCCAAAATCAGATAATATGAAAACCTAATGGTATGGATAAGGGGTTAAGAAGATGATGTTTACTTAAAACTTTTTACATGGCTTAAGTCTTTACTCTTTTTTAAGTAATAATGTAATTCATTTTATCGCTAAAATATGATATGTATTACGACAATATATGTATATCATGTGTTAGACTTAGTATTGGTAAGTGACGAGTAAATTTTCGAGGACGCAAATATTTTAAGGGGGGTGAGAATGTAATACCCTGAAATTTTTCATAAAATATAATTCAATTTTTATATACTATATTTTAATATTTTGAAAGTTAGGGACTAAATGATACATTTATCAAATTATATTTTATTTGTGTCAAATATTTAGATATTGATGGAGTTATCGTACATATATGAATATTGGTCTTGTTGGATAAATTGTAATTAAATACATAAATCAGATTGAAAAAAAAAAATCATTAGG
>CM032637.1:15778239-15830617 GCA_019097785.1 Fraxinus excelsior | reverse complement strand
CTTCCAAGAATTCAAAGGATGTTCGGGATCCACCGCCTGTGACATGGGAGCATGACCAATTATTTGATCAGTTTGGCCTGGTAAATTGTCTGAACTTTCAGAAAGGTCATAAAGGAGTACTCGAGCAGATTCCATGTTCTTTTCATAATCGCTTTCGTCCATTGAAAGGGCTTGTGCAGTGATATTCATAATAAAAGACTCCACAGAAAGCATGTTTGTGAAAAAGTAGGCTGATTCTGCTACCAAACGATTTTGTTGCCTGTACCGTTGTATATAGGATAAGTTGGAATGCAGCTGTGGAGGGTGTGCCTGTTCAAGCCAACAAATTCATTGTGAGGAAATCAAATGATCAATTTCAAGGGGGCAGACTATAACCAAAATAAAACAAATTGTGTGCAGCTGTGAGCATCACCGCACATTATAGTTGAGTAAATGAAATTTGCACATGCATAAAGAAAAACCATTTGCATCCTGCTTCCAATCAAACAAACAACTAATAAAGTTATGAGACAAAGTCTAATGTCTCCATAAGCAATGTGATAAGCCCCCCATCCGGTTCACTTATTCTAGAAGACAAAGAAGGATGCATTACCAGATGGGGAGTAAGGGAAAACAGAATTATGTTAAGACGGGAAAATAGTTAGAGAAATCAGTTAGTTGAAGGTTATAAAAATAGACGGGTTAAGGAGCAGGAGGAAGGCAATTTTAGAGAGAGAGAGAGAGAGGATTTAGTTGAGAGTCACAGCCTCCCAAAGGCATCTGTTATCTTTCTTTTACTGTAATCTTTTTAGCTTCAATCAAAGTTCTACTTATTCAGATTCTGTTCTATATTTTTTTCAGTTGGGTCCTATCACAATGCCAGGATAAACAATTGTCAAAAGCCAAACTTGATATTTGTTGATATTAAATTTTAGCATATGACAAAATCATTGTCACTGACCTGACAAATATAGTGAGTGGAGATGAGTAATATGGCACATCCTTCAAGTTACTCTATTCCAGAATTCACAGTTTGTTGCACTGGTTTTTAGTAGTTATACTCCCTAGCAAATAGAGATCTGTGGTGAGAATGCTTTAGTCATTTTATATTTACAAAACTGGGGGGACACAACTAAACATTTTAGCCAATGCCCAACAAATAGCTGTCTGACTCATTAGGTCCAACTTTAGCATTGTTTGTATAAGCTTAAAATAAGTAAAAAAAAAAAAAATTACTTTGAAGTACCTTTTGTACACATTGGTCATTACTCTGGGTGGTGGACATCAGCATGGGGAAAAGGTAGAGGTGACACATAAGGGAATTCAGCTAAAGTTTCTGACTTAACATCAAATTCATTTTCTTTATTGAAGAATTTTCCAAACACCACATACTTTTGCCTGTACTCTCTAATTTTCTTGTTGGTCTCTTTATTTGTGGAATTATTGGTGTGGTATTTAGATGTCAAATTGGATCTTGAATTTTCTTTGCTTTCGCTGGTCCCCCAAAAACAAATGATTTCAACAAGCTTTCATAATATATTTCAACTTGTATCACCAGTTGAACGTGTAATTTGAGCCCTCTGGCACCTTTTTTAATACCCTTTTTTTTTCATTGCGCTCCTATCCCCAAAATATTAAATATGCATCAAACTGATCAATGATAAACTTGAAATTCCCAGCAACTTGTGTGCTTAAGATGTAATCTGAATCTGGAAAGAGAGAATTATCATTTATACCAGATTCTAAACTTGAACCTTGTTCAGCATTAATCTCCTAAATTAAGTGCTAGCTTCAGTGCAAAGCATCGCAGTTTCAGAACACATATTCTACGAATACAAAACTAGCAAAAGAGCACATATTCGTAAACTGTATCTTCAAGAATATACTGTTGAAATCTTCAAGAATATACTGTTGAAATGTCATCGAGAAAAGATGTCGATACATCCGCATGAATGATGAAAATTGAACTAAGCAAGAAATCATAGAATTTCACCAGATAAAAAGAAAAAGGCATTGTTGTGTCACCACGTCACGGTATTGTCACCAGATATTGCAGAAATATTAAGGTTTGATAAAGCAATGCAACCAAATTGAAATCAAGAAACTGAACAGCGAATGGGGCCACAAAAGGGTAAGCATCCAATAATACCGCAAAGAAGCAGAATTACCTTTATGGTGACATATATGAGAACAGGGAGAAATTCATCTGCTCCTGGATGATCTTCATTGGCTGCAACGGAGGCATTAATCAGTAGGTTATTGATAACCTTGCAACAATTGAGAATGCAGACAAGTTTATCTCTTGGTGCCTTGTATATATTGATTTTTTGCAGCTCTTTCTGCGCAAGCTGCCACAGTGGAAGTACAAGAATGGGGTTAGACTTGGCACTGAAGCATCTAGCTGAGTTAAGGTTTATCATTCATGTTACAGTGTTTAAGATTAGACAAATCCATTTTACAACTAAGATTAGACAAATCTATTTTACAACAAGGAGATGTGTCCATTACCCAAACTTTCTCTCACAGCATACAATTTTATCTCAAACCCTTCACAGTGATTATTTTCCACATGGTACACAGGTAGGATATACCATCTAGATCTCATCAAAACCCAGCTCTAATATATGGTATCTAACAAGCTTTCAACCATTCAACCTCTTAACACATCTGTCAACATTTCAACTAAAAGCCACAAGTTGTACACAAATCAGCAAATAGAGAACTTCATTGATCTTATTGGATACTTCTAGAGGTGTCAAGACGGACGGGCCGGCCAGACCCGTGAAAACCGGTCCGGATCGACCCGGGACAGCGGGACGACCCAGAACCCGAGCAGGCGGTTCACGGGTCAAGAAGGTGTGACCCACGGGCTTCGAGGGTTGCACCTTCACGGGCAGCGGTTAACCGTGATTAACTGAGGCCCGTGAAAAAAAAAAATTAAATATTATAGTTAAGTAGGTGTCAACCTAGTTAAGATGTACTTAAACTATAAATTATAGTAAAAGTAGGTACCAACCTAGTTGGGATGTACTTATGCTATAAATATTTGATAATAGTAATTAGAAATGCATTTAGTTGTTATTTGTTTAAGTTAAATTTAACTTTGCAAAGTTATAAATAATTCATGTAACATTAAATTTAAATTCTATGTAAACATTTCTTGGTATAAATATGAATTTATCATTTTGTTCAATTTTTAGTTTACATTTAACAAAAAAAAATATTTTTTGCTATAAATATGAAAAATTCTATATTTTTATAATTTTATTTATACAATCATACGAACCAAACCGGAACAAATCGCGACCCGTGACCCGCATGGGCTCGACCCGGATGGGTCAACGAGCGGGTCTGAGTTGTAGTTCAAAATTGTGGGCCAGCCCGGAACCCGTAGCGGGTGGGCTTTTTTTCACGCAGGCCGTTACCGGGCTCGTGTTGGCGAGCCGACCCAACCCGGACCACCCGGATTGACACCTCTAGATATTTCTGCAAAACCAATGAGTTTAGACAAGCTAGTGCACAAAAAGATAAATTTGATGGAACCAAGCCCTGACAACCAAGGAAAATTAATCATGCTCATATTCAAGTTCATCTGGTGATACTTTAAACTTGTTTTTTTGAGGCAACAAAATCACGTGCCAACACTATTGAGGGGCTTGGTGTACATCTATATACTGATAAATGGGTATTATCTACTTATTTGTCAACAGATGTTGCTTGAAAGTAGAAAATTGAACTGAAAGGAGGTTTCACACAAAGGAATCTCAGAGCTTCCCATTCAAAGCATTCCACAAAAAATCTACTACTTCAACATGATACATAAACCACACGCTGGATAAACCTATAATAACCTGCCATGAAGTTTCATCTAAAAGATAGGGTTGATATTCAATCAACAAAAACCAAGGAAATTGCTACATTCCTTCTTTTAATGAAGTTGGTAGTCAATTTACAGATCTTCAAGAAGTGAAGCAAAACAGAGGGCAATCAATTTGGTCATGAAAGAACTCATAACATTTACGAGACAACATTATTCTCTCTCAATGAGTTTAGGAAAATACTGGCTTAACTATAGGTCTCTTCCTACACATCACTTGCGTTTATAAACATTAATGGGCGAACAGTAGAGGACAAAGTAGAGAAAAAGTGAATATGGATATCTATGTTCATTTATTTAACCTTCACCCAAAACAACCACACATCCTTAACAGTCTGAAAAATCTCATACCAGGGTGCACAATAGAAATCGTGCAATGATGTTACTTTTGCATTGTGAATACAAGATCAGGAATATGTAACAACCCAGAAGCACACTGCAGGTTATTGTGATCGTTACAAAGTTTAATTCGCAACTAGAAACTCAACCGGGGAAGCATTCAATTCAGTAGGGTAAATCATTTTAACTTAATACTTTTACTCACCAACCATGGAGTTTCATTTTGAAAGGTTGGCTTGATATCCAAGTTTTCTGGCCGAATGAATTGTTGAATCAAAGCCATCTTCTCATGAAGTTGCTTGTCAACCTTCACATCTTCCGGAATTACAGCAAATACACGTGTATATAACTTTGTCATGACATATTTTTCCAGTCCCTGTAATTGAAAGATGTATAAATATAAAGCCCTTGCAAAGTTAAGAAACATTATTCTCCAATCTCCAGTCACTGAATATGAGGAATATCTGGGTGTAATGACATAAGAAACGAAAAGTTCAGCTAAATTTAGAAAAAAAAATTTGTTAGTAACACCTTTTTAACTAACTTGAAGAAGTCATAAACATGCATATCTATATAAAGAAAGAGATTAGGAAAAAATGGATGAGAAAATAATTATCGGAGGAAGGAAAAAATGATCACCCCCTAGTATTCTTCATAAAACTGCTGCCGCACAACAGGTCAGTCAGCATTTAAGTGCAAATATATTATTATTTTTATCTGGATAGGGGTGTAAATAGACCATTCAAGCCAACTTTTTAGATACTCCAACTTGCTTGGTATAATCAAGATTCAAAAATTTTCAAACTCGACTCTTTGTTCAACCAAGCTCAGCAAGCTTTTGCTGAGCTGAGATTGAATAGCTCGGTTAGTTTACATTACACTGGATACTTATTAGTTTAACAAGTAGAACTCAACCCAGCTCAATAAAAGTTCAAGAATGCATTCATGTTTGGTTATTTTACTCCTGAGCCAAACTTAGCTCTTGTTTGACACACATTCTTTCAAAACTCATTTTCAACCACACATTTTTCAATGAAATAATATTTTTCATCACATCAATAACTTTTCCTTACTTTTTAACTACATATTTATCATCATATCACTATTTAAAATACATTATTTCCTCAATAATATCCATCAAACACACCCTTATATGAGCTTTCAATGAACAGAGCCCAAGCCAGTCCAAGTTGTTCGAGAAAATTTGTAGCCTGCATCTAGATCATATTCTAAGCAGAAGTGAGTTCCCATTAATCAGAGAAAGAGATCGGAAGCTGCCTCGACAATTGCTCAAGCTAGATTTATATCAAGACAGATCATTTTTGGACTATTGAAAATGTGTCTAAAATCATAGTTATGGTAACATTCTAAATTCAAAAATCCTCAAATCACACACCAGAACTCCGACAGGCGACATATTTGTCAAAACTGCAATGATGAATAAACTTGACACTTAAAGCAGATTGTGCTACTGATCATCAAATCATGGAAATTGAAAGACAACATTCTTTTGCAATAGATGTCATCTAGATGGATAAATGAACGGCGCACATAATGTATGAAGAGTAGATAATCATGGCATCCCCAAAAGTAACACTACATATGTTTCATGTGTGAGCATTGACGGGCTTCATTGAAAGCCTAAACTATGTATGTGCTTCCAAGCCTAGTCCATGAAACTAAACTATGTCAGAGTTCTCATAATTTGTACGTGCAATTGTAACCACTGATAGACCACTTTTACGTTAAAAATTCAACCAAATTAAACAACAGTGAGGTCAAGGAGTAGAAGATACCCAATCTCCAGAAGGAATTCACAAATAAGGCATTCTAATTAGGGTATTCATCTTTTTAACCTTTTTTTTTCACTTGCAAATTCTCTATCTAACAAAACACACAAACAGTAACATGCAAATCGAAATGTTTGCGGTGGAACATGATTATCATCATAACGTCCTTTCGAGACCATTCCAAATATCTTTTTAGCCTGTTTATTGTGGCTCATGAGTGTGAAATAAACAATAATTGGAAACTACTGAAACTCACTTCACCAGCACTCTCTAATTCCTCCTCTGAACATCCAGCCCAAAGGGAGTGTGATCTAAATCCCGCTTCCATATTCCCAAGGAACTCCTGCACAGCTGTGCTGTCCCTTTCCACATCCGGAGTATTGTTCAAAAATGACACTATAAAACTGCGAGCAATCCAAATCAAATACTTAGCCCCTGTTTGGCAGGAATTAAAATCAGTGTTTCAGTAAATTTTGATAGAAGCTGATGAGATGTGTGGTCGAAAAATTGTGGGACCATAAAATATGTGGTTGAAATAAATTGTTGATTTTGACTTAGATTAAAATCTAGATTTTAATCGGTAACAAAGAGGGGTTTAATGCAATTAACAGTAACAAACAAATATATATAACTCACTAATTCCCAAATTATTAGTTAATTACATAATAAATTCCAAAAGAAAAGGTGATTTTAATAATAACAGTTCAAGTTTCAGTTCAAGCTTAAATAGAGCAATTTGCACAAAATAATTTCTTCTAATGGTTTGTAAGTGAACAAAGTAATTTATGCATTGAAATAAATAAATAAGAATTACATGTACAAGGTGATAAGAGTCTTTGAATCATATACTAGCAACCATACAAATTTCAGTTATCCTATATTATAGAAGTTAAAAGTAGTAAGTGGAAGCAGTCAAGCTTTAAATTTCTCGGGCATTTCAATTCAATGATAAAAATCATCAAAACCAATTTTTTCTAAAATTCAGCATAGTTGATGCAGGTGTTTACAGTTGAACTTACTATTGAATAAAATAAAATAATCATAAATGAAAATACAAAATATTGAGGTTATGATGGACATATGTACTATCAGAATATCTGAAATTGGTCTAAATATTTAGCACAACCAATTATTTTTTAGCAATAATGTACATGTACCTCATAACATGAACAAAATTGCTATATTAGCTATTGAACATTCATTAAAAATGAAAGATTCAAATCCACAAGTCTTTCATTAACATCGACTGTTATTTTTTACTATAAATCAAATGACTAGCAATAATTACCTTTTGATGGCTTTAACGAAATCAGCTGCAGAGGGGTGGCGCATGCGTTCGAGGAAGTACTGCCACGTTGGAGTGGCCGTCGACGATCCCAAGACGTCAGAATTCTCCATTATTATCCGCCGGCGATCCAATAGAAGGATGCGATTGGTAAAATTGAGTGCTTCCAGGTGGATGTGATTAGAATTTATGTAAGTATATGCATCTATAGGACAATAGGTACACAAAATTTATTGAAATTCCAATAAAAGAAGAGAAATGGCAGAAAAAAATTGAACATCTGGGATTAAAGGGAAGCATATCTGTATTATGCCTCTCTCTTGGCCATGGCGGACAACGTACAGATGGTGGGTGGGGAACTGCAATGGCGAAAGTGGCCGGAAGCGAGGGTGGGTAGGGGTGGCAACGGCTGGCTACGATGGGGGAGGGCTTGGCTGAAGAAGTGAAATTTGTTCTACATTAACCCATTTTTATTTTCATTCGTTTATTTTTTATTTTTTGGTAAGTAAGAGGACAAATAAGTCTTTTTCATCAACATAAGGACGTCGACAGCCAATAAATGGAAGGTTGAGATTATTCTTTCAATAATTAAAGATTGAGGATAAAAGTGTATAATAGGTAAAGGTTGAGGATAAAAAATCCAATTTCTCCTCTTTGACAAAAATATTGACCATAGTATGTTTGAATAACGTGACAATAGAGTATATACTAAATGAAAAGTGGAATTAAATGATGTCAACGCTATCTAGATTGGATTGTAACTTCAGTTGAGCTAAATAGTATTATTTAATATATTATTCCTTTTTTAACTTTAGCCCCTATTTAACAACTATTATTTCAAAACTTTTTATTATACATACTCATTTTCAATCACACATTTATACATAAAATATTAGCAACGTAAATTCAAAACTTTTTTTTTTTTTTTTACTTTTTAATAATCATTATCCAAAAATTCAAATTTTGTTTTAATCAATTAATGACCATCAAATAAGGGCTTAGCTTTCTTGAGCTCGGGGGCTGCAGAGTCATTATTGTAATTAAAAAAAAAAATAGAAATAATTATAGAAGAGGCTCCAAACATTTCAAATAGTTCTGACTTTCCCGTGGCCCTCCATTTGTTGTAGTCGTTGCTCCTAACCTTTCGAGACGTTACGACTGAATCCACAATAGATGGATTCCATCCAAATGTCTGTTAGTTGACCAAGAAAATGAGTTTGACCACATTTTTTATAGGGTAATTAGCAGAAATGGTCCCTAACGTTTACATTCATTGCTAAAATGGTTCTTATCATTTTAAATTTGATATTTATACCCTTATTTCAAACGTTTGTTGTGAATTTGGTCCTTCCATCCACTTCCGTTAAATCAGCTGTTAGAAAATTGAATAAAATTTGCTAATAATATTTGAAAAAGGGTAAATTAGTCAACTTCCCATATTTTTTGTCCTCTTAAAATTTTCGATGAATATAATTCTTATGGTTTGATGTAATTTACAAGTTTAGACCCAACTCAAAACGATGTCTGCAAATATCATCCTTAACCCTTTAACCATTTAGCACAAATAATCATTGATGAGCTGTGTAGTATAAGTTCCCAATATTAACAAACTACAATGGATACAAAATACCATAGTAAATGGCCGGAAAAAAAAACCCTGCTACACAATAGATAATTACATTCTTAACCAACCAAACACGATTTCAATATTTCTGATAAGTTAAACTGTTTGCTAGACATATTACACTAGGCTACTAGACAAAAATTCATAAGATCTACAAAAGACGATTGCAACAGTCTGAAGTCAAAAAATATTTTGTGTATCCCCACATCATCAGGTAGCATTTGGTTGTGGCAAAGTGTTGCAGATTCTTTTGTTGTGACATGTTTGTCCCCACTTCTTGCACTTCATCTTCAACCCCACCCTACTTGCATTTCATGTTGATGCTCTAGCATTACTTAAAGATTCATTTGCATTACTTGATGAGCCTATACTTTCACGTTCATTATCTTCCTTTCGTCTAGCCTTCTTTGATCGTCCGAACTTTTTGGTGTAGAAAGGTGGATTCGACGGGTCAAGACCTGGATTAGGCCATAAATCTGGACTTGTCATGGGTGAGATAGAGGGAGTAAATGTTCTAATGTATGCCGTCTTCTTGTAGATGTCATCTACATAATCAATAACCTTCATTCCCCTTGATATTAAGGATGTAATCATATGGCAACAAGGGATTCCAATCAACTGCCAACTTGACAAGGACAAGCTTTTGCTTTGATATCAATTGCATTTAGGGTTCCAATGTTATGCTAGAAAATTCCAACACAAACAACAAAGACAATATTAGTATGCTAGATTTAACTAAACTGGTAAATAAACATTTAATTTTCACTCAATTTAAAAACATTTAAATAAACATATAGAACTTACCATACTAATGTAAATAAATGTTTATTAAATTTCAATAACTAATGATATTAGCAGAAAAAGAAAAACCAAATATAAATTGTGTAATAAATTAGTTTCACTCAAACTTAAATATACAATTAGGAGAACAAAATCTCACTAGATGGAACAAATGACTTAGTTTAAAAAATTCACAAAGTAAAAGTTCGATTAAAAAAATAAAAACATCATAGCTATAGTCTGGACATAAGTTCATCAAAGGTCCTAATTTAAAACTTACCGACGACATTTCATTGCAATTGCCGATGTCGGAATGACAGTGGGAAGCTGGTAGTGGAATGGGTTCAAAGAGATGCTATTTCTTTTTGGATATTTAGGAAAAGTGAGGTTTGGTGTGGCTTATTCAATTTGGGGATTTCCTTGGCCACGATTAACTCTATGCAAAAATATGAGAAATTGACTAATTTACCCTTTTTCAAATATTATTGGCAAATTTCGTTCAATTTTCTAACGGTTGATTTAACAGAAGTGGATGGAAGGATCAATTCCACAACAAACGTTTGAAATAAGGGTACAAATATCAAATTTAAAACGATATGGACCATTTTAGCAATGAACGTAAACGTTACGGACCATTTCTGCTAATTACCCTTTTTATATTTTTTGTAAAGGGTAAAATAGTAACTTTCAATTTACAATATTAAAATAAGTTAAGACTAATTTAGATAAACAAAAAAATGTAAAGAAAAATAACAAATGTACATCTTCTTTATCCTCCCCCAAACCCACCGCCACTCTAAAACCTATCCAACCACCTATCAGCATCGATTGCCGTCGTTGGCCACAGCCCACCACAGTCACCCCTCACACACAGCAAACCAAAACCCATGTCTTATTACATAAATCTCCACCTAACAATTTGCAGTTGTCTGACTTTCTTATCTCAACCTCTTTTACTCCCATCATTCTCAACACTACACCAGTCACACAAACACACAATTGAACGTGCCTTCTATTGTCGGAGTTCAATGCATAACTTAAGGGATTATACTAGAATTGTTGCCTAGAGAGTTTTTTGGGAAGAATCCAATTGAAGTGAACAAACCAGTAACCACAGGTGCTCAACCACCGAATATTGCACTCTCACCCGTAGCCGGAATGTACAATTTGACCAGTCATGATTCATCACCGGCTGCAATGGAAATAATATCTTTTATTCTCTTATTACATCGATCGTCGTCGGTAGTCTTCTGATGTTCCTCTGATATCGAAATTCACCCCAGTTATCGGATTGCCAGGACCTAAAACTTCATTTTCTTTATGGGAGAATTTTGAGATGATCTGATTTTGATTTTAGGGATTTTGGGGGTTGGGTTGGGATAGTGTGGGTGGGGGTGGGGGTTGGTTAAAAAGATGATAGATTGTTCATTTATTTCATTAGTTTTTAAAAGATAATGTTATAAATATAAGATTACCATTACGCCCTTTTAAAAATTATAAAAAAATATGGTCAAACTTAATTTATTAGTCAACTAACAGACATTTGGATGAAATCCATCCATTGGGGCTTCAGCCGCAACGTTTTGGAAGGTTAGGGGCGACGATTGCAATGAATGAAAGATCAGGGGAAAGTGGGCATCTATTGCTAGAGTTGGACAAAACTCTCGAACCGGACTAAACGGAATCGAACCGAACTTCATAAGTTAAATACCTGAATGAGTATTTAAATCGAGAATTTATGAGTTTGGTTTAGTTCTCGGTTATAGACCAATAATCGAATCTAAATAATTTTTTTAATTTTTTATATTGAATTAATTAAATTATTTTATTTTTGTCTAAACAAATTAGCAAATTAACTAATTTAGTGATTAATGCTCCAATTCTCAAGCCAAGTCTATACCTAGCTAACTCATTACAACTCAATTTCTAAATTCAATTTTTTGTTTTAATTTTTTTGCTAATTTATTAATTTTATTGTTAGCCCAAGATCTATTTTATCATCCCCCTTTCAATTTCATACTTTCATTCAGTAAGCACATATCCACTAACCCCAAATCATTTGATAAATTGAAAATATACATCTACATGCCTAAATTGAAGCCGATGACTACCGAGTCGACTCCCCTCTCCAATTGCCCATTGAAACTACGAATGATCATGTCATTAATTATATTTATGTAGCGTTACTGTAAATGTTAAAAAATCAATTTTGCTATAGAATCGAACTGAACCAAACGGTTCCATAATTATGTTTGGACCCGGCGGTTCCATTTATTAAATATTTGAAAATTTTGGTTCGGTTCTCGAACCGAATCGGACTATATCTAGTCCTATCTGCTGCAATTATCCCTAAAAAATATTTTAGGTTAGGCTAATATGTGAAAAAAAAAATCGCATAATTATTTTTTACATTATAAAATTTTTTGCAGTTATAATTGACCAACCCTAAATTTGATTGACTTGGATCAATTCAATATTGAACTATTTTATTGAGTTAATTGATTTTTTGTTAGAAAGGGGATCAAATGTTTTCATTCCTTCCTACAAAAAGAGGCTTGAATCCAAATCATTTACCTGATAAGATTCTGTTATTACTGTGCGTGTCGGGCTTTGACCTTCATATACTTGATTGACTTGACTTTTAATTGAATTGGTTGAACTATATATCTTAGTGACAAAAAATTCAATATTATTTCAAGATAGATAAAAAATGTGACATTTATTTCGAACATTTCCTGGTTATATGATTTGTCGCTTCCGAGTCTACAATTCACATAGAGAAGATTCAGTGAGCATAATAGTGCTCAAACAAAAAACATCACTAAAAGAAGTGTTTACAAGAGCTACCTTCTTTGACTCAGAACATTCCTGAGCAAAGTGACACACCACTTGACAGTTGTAGTATTTCAACTTGCTCTCGTCTTTCTTCTTTCCAAATCATTTACCCTTTTTATTGCAATTGTTTTGTTCTTTTAGGTCCATGTCCAGTCTCTTTTTGTTTTCCCTTCCTGTCTTTGAACCAGATCTTCTTACACTTAAAATTTGAAGCTTTTGTAGAACTAGACTCAATCATAAAAGCATGTCCAAGTGATTTAGTAGCTCCAAGCCGCTCATTCTCTAGTTCAACATGGCGGCAACATTAGCAAATGTTTTGATACTATTATTATGAGTCAAATTGACTTTCAAGTGCTTCCAATTATCAGGGAGAGAGCGGATCAAAACCTGAACTTGTTGCTCATCAGAGAGTATGTGACCAACCGACATCAGCTCCCTAATCATTGTAGACATGGTCCTCACATGTTGTGATTAGGAGATTTCTTGCAAGTGTTAAATTTAATAATCAATTGTTTGAGTCTAGCTAGACTAGTGTCACCATATTTCTCTTTTAGATATGTCCGATGTAATACCAAGACCAAGAAAGTTTAAAAAGATTTGATAGGTACTATTCATACCAACAAGATGCACCTTCTTTTTCGGAAGTCTATCGTTAGAAATCCCACAATTAAGCATGTTTGGCTTGGAGCAATTCCATGATGGGTGACCCCCTGAGAAGTTTTCTCGGGGAGCGTGCAGTGATGACAAAGTATGCTAAAAGACTAATGTTGGTACAGTGGGGACGGTACGTCATCAATCTAACGATCGGGACAGCCCGTTAAGTGGGACCCGTGTCATTACAAATGGTATCAGAACGCAGTTGCCAGCCGAAAATCGAGAACTAAGTGCTATGCGAGACAAAGTCGTACGCCATAGGGTGAGAGCCATCTCTTGAACTCGTAGGAGCCATATCTAGAATCCCAACGTTTGACAACTGATCCTCAGATGGATCAAGCGCGACGAGGACGTCGTGAGTCTAACGAGGGGTGATTGTAATACTCATACTAGGAAAAGTTAAAAAGATTTGATAGGTACTACTCATACCAACAAGGTGCACCTGCTTTTTTGAAAGTTTATCGTTAGAAATATCACAGTTAAGCGTGCTGACTTGGAGCAATTCCATGATGGGTGACCACTTGGGAAGTTTTCTTGGGGAACATGTGAGTGAGAACAAAGTATGCTGAAAAGACCAATATTGGTACAATGGGGACAATACGTCATCGATCTAATGGTCGGGACAACCCGTTAAGTGAGACCCAGGTTATTACACAGATGTCATGAGCGGTCGAAAACTACTGACGTTCGTGAATGAGATCATCCACAACAAAACTTACCAATATCACACAAGCAATGGAATCTTTCTTTGCCATGTCTAGTAAGTTTCCTAATCCCTTCTCTATTGAGCAGTCTGACCCACCCTTAGATCTTCCATCACATAATTAATGCCCTAAAAACTCATGTTCTTCCATCACATACCAAACTTTATGGCACCAAGCGTTATAGTCATTGTCATTCAATTTGTCACCCTAATTATGGTCCGCTATGATATTTTTAGATGTTATGGTCTATCAAGATTTTAGAGACAAACAAATAAAAGTCAATTTATGTACACATAACATTTTTCATTTATGCAAATTAAATTTTATAATAAATAACACTTGATATGGAGTCAAAAGTTCACTAAGTTCCCAATCATTGTTCTTTATTTTTTTTTTTTTATCACAAATTAATTTCACAATGCAAAAACATAAATTCTAGGACAGAATCACAAACTCTTTCAACCTTAGAACTCCTACCCAATTCACAATTAACCATGTACAAAGTAAGCAAGACCTTTTGACTATGTATAATAAACATGAAACATATATATCTAAATTAATTATAAAATTCTTATTTATCGAATTTCATTTTCTCATCAAAACCCTAATCAGATAGCTGTAGGCTATAGTTGGTGAATTATCCAGAATTTAAATAGCTCTATCATGCTAGTGTATATGAAGAGTCCTCATTCGATGATACATACTATCCACCTTAAATATAGGTTGTCCCCAATATATCACTTCTCGACGCATTGCTTCGAGATGTTTTGTATGTTGTACCGATTATGCTGTGGACCCATTTTATAGTTTCGATAACCATGTAATTTTTCAATACATTCCACACTCCATGCTTTACTAGCTTCTTTCCAAGAATGTTTCAATCATTTCTGATCAAGCACAAAAATTGAAAATTAGTCACAATTGATCACATAACTTAATCAAGATACACACAATTCATGATCGTATATAAAACGTGGTACTTTAAACACTTTTGGAGTATTTTTCATTTTTTTTAAATGAGCACTTAAAAAAATAACTCCTACCATGCAAATACCACAAAATAATTTTTCTTGATTTTAAAAAAAAAAATTCTGAATTTTATCAAGTCAAAAATATTTGTAATGTTTTTTAGAAATTTATTTCAATCATAAAATAATAAAAAAAAATATTTTTGATTATCTGAAAATTATTTTTAATTGCATACAAAAAATCAAGAATATTTGAAGGACCAACATACAACTTTCCAAATTGATATTGAAATAATCAACATCCAAAAATGGTTTTGGGACCAACACACAATTTTCCAAATTGCATTTGGAATTCACATAACCTGTACGTGAAAAACAGTTTTTTTTTTTTCCATTTTTTACTGTTCATCGTCAAGAAATTGGGCAGAATATTTCGTCGTTTTATCTAAATTTCTAGAGACCATAGCATCTTCATTTTAAAGCCAAAGTTAATGTTCTTTATACTGTTGAAAATGTCTCAAGAAGATCTATCCAAACATACCAAATGGGCAGTGTGAAACTTAACGTATAAGAAGTTATCATTCGATGAAATTTCAACTAAAGTAGGACTCGATTTTTCTCCCAAAATAGAAATCCAAACGAAGAGAGATTTTCTAAATATGTTCTACATAATATCATGGACATATGATATAAATTTTATGAATTTATATGGACTATATCAGAAGTTGTCATTAACAATGTTCAAACTTTCAAATAAATTGGAATTCATGCATTTCGATCCTTCTAAAAAAATATTTTTTAGCATGTTTTTAAGCAAGAAAACAACCACTTAGGCTATGATACCAATGTAAATCATGCTTGCATATTTCTAACCGAATTCCAAGTTGTGGAACTTATTTGACCAAAATGAGGTTAAATCACTTGCCTTTGGTTTGATTGTCTTCTACACTGCCTTGTTTTCACTTCTTGGTCAGAAATTCGATCATGAAAGAAGGAATATGATAGTCACAATCCAAGAACCGATTTAGAGATGATATACTTCCAAAATCAAGTCACGTGTGTATTCTTCTCTCTATAAAGAATTATACACTGTCATATTCTTACTTCTTGATCAGAAATTCGATCACAAAAGAAGGAATTTGATAACCACAATCCAAGAACCAATTTAAAGATAATATATTTCCAAAATCAAGTCAATTCTTCTCTCTATGAAGAAACCAGATTTTATATCACTTGTAAGGTTGTCTTTATTTTTTTTTTAGGGTTGGAAGTTATTTAGAAGTTGTACGCGATAGGGAGGTTAAGATTCAAATTCAAAATTCAACTCAACTCCTCAAACTTTTCCCACCAAAATTAATCTCATGCAACTCAGGTCGGGTCAACCCACATAGACGACCCGTTTAATCTAACACAACAGGTAATGTGATTTACGAAATTTTTCCTTGAAAATCTTATCTTTAAATTTACTTAATTTTCAAAGAAAACTAAGCAAATAATTTATTTCATTAGAGTGTAGGTAACTAATTAAGTCAAATTACTTATAAACAAAAAAGATTAATAACTCAATATGCAACTTTTTTATGGAACTAAACCTTTTGTTTTGAATGACAAACTTGAGATTGTGTGAGCAAAAACGGACATTTTCATCAAATTGTTAACAGTAGACAGTTTAAAAAGACATGGTCTCTATAGATTTTGTTGTAGTTTTCTGTTTTCTTGTTTCCTAGTTGCGAAAGGGAGGTCTTTCACAATACCTTTTAAAGAGCATTTGTATTTAATTAGTCCATACTAATCCTCGAACTGTGGACTTCCACCCAGACAAGTTTTATAAAGATACTATTAATTCTTAAGGTAATTACCGCATAACGTTCTTTTCTTTCACTATTATTGTGAAAAACGTTATCATCTTTCATTTTTTGGCATTTTCACTGTTATTTTTACATTTCATTGCGCAAATCATTTTTATTCATTTTCTTAATTAAAAGTTGTGAAATGACGAATATACACTTCTGTTTAAATAATAATAATAATAAAAAAAATTTAATTGCAATCATAGTCCCAATTTTTCTTTTAAAAAGGGTAAACGAGTCCCAAATAATCTGTTTAAATAATAATAATAATAATAATAAAATTTTTAATTGCAATCATAGTCCCAATTTTTCTTTTAAAAAAGGGTAAACGAGTCTCAAATAAATTATTAAAATGGTAATTAACAAATGTTATACATTTCACTACTATTGTGAAAAACGTCACTACCTTCATTTTTTGGCATTTTCATCATTAATTACACATTTGATTGCCTAAATCATCATTTCTATCGATTTCATTCAATTTTTTAATAAAAAGTTGTAAAATGATGAATATATTCTCATATTTAAATAAAAAGGAAAACTAAAGAATTTTTATTTAATTTCTAATTTTTTAATAATTTATTTGGGACTTGTTTACAGTTTTCAATTTTTTAATAATTTATTTGGTAATCGTTTAAATTTTTTTTAAAAATAATTTTAATTTTTTATAAGGCCACGTTTGATAGGTGCCATTTTCCATAGAAGTTTGAATATATTTTCCAACTTTCCACTTTTTGTCCATGTTTGATAGGTAAAATATTTTATGGAATTTGTTTTCCAATGAAATCTCACATGATTGGCTTTTCCCAGGAAAATGTTTTGGTGGGAAAATGCTTTCTAGCCTATTTTATTTTTATTTTTTGCAATGAAAACAAATTTCATGGACAATTGTAAAAAAAAAAAAAACTCTCTTTAATGGACAATTTTCATGGAAAACAAAGTCAAACGAACACAAAAAGATTCTAAATTTCAACATTTTTTCAGGTAAAAAATTATACCAATCAAACACAATTAATTACAATTCTCAGTAAAATAATTTTTACTCTAATTCATTTTTTTTCCACCAATTTTTCACATTGCAATCAAATGGACCCTAATTTATTTGGGAGTTGTTTGAACTTTTTTTTAAAAAAATAAATTAATTTTTATTTTTTTATAATTTATTTGAGATTGTTTGTATTTTTTTTATTTTTTTTTCATAATTTATTTGGGACTCGTTTGCTCTTTTTATTAAAAAAAAAAAAATTAAAATCTAATTTTTTAATAATTTATTTGGGACCGATTTGAACTTTTTTTAAAAAAAATTGTGACTATAATTGCAATTATTTCTTTATTTAAATAAGGGGGTGTATTCATCATTTACATTTTTTTATTGATAAATTGAATGAAAATAAATAGAAAAGATGATTTGCACAATCAAAAGTATACTTAAGGGTGAAAATGTCAAAAAAATAAAAAGTAATGACTTTTTCACAATAATAGTGAAAGGTATGGACGTTATGCTCCTGTTTGAAACCCATTTTGAGAAGAATATAAATTTTGAAATAGTAATTGATGTGAGAATGTGTGGTGGAAAAGTGATTTTTTTTATTTGTATGTAATATTATTTTATTTGGAGATTGTGTGGTTGAAATGAAGAATACGAATGAAAATAAGAAATTAATGGTTGTCAAACAAGGGCTATGTGTTAATTAACTTTTTAATAATTTATTTGAGGCTCGTTTGTACTTTGTAAACAAATTTTGGACTAGATTGCAATTAGTTCTCTTTTTAAAAAAAAAATACTTAAACAAAATGGTATATTTGTCATTTCATAGCTTTTAATTAAGAAAATGGATAAAAATGACATTTTATGCAATGAAATATGAAAGTAATGGTGAAAATACCAAAACATAAAATGTTAATTCATTTCCACAATAATAGTGAAAAGTAAGGATGTTATGTGTTAATTATCCTTAATTCTTACATGGCAAAAACCGAAGAGAGATGCTTGGCTACCAGAAGGGGGTTCACAGGGGGTGGGGTGGTTAGTTCATAGATACTCACAAATAAAGGGGGTTTCATTTTTTATTACAGTGGGCTCCACCCTTGTGTGTATTTTTAAAACTTATGTGAAGCACTATTTTGTACATATGGATTAATTGAAAACCGAATTCCAAAAAAAAAAAGAGAAAAAATAACTAAACATATATTATTTGACTACTTGGTGTTTCAAATATTCGATTTGAGTAGATAAAGGGAACAATAGCCTAAGACCGATTTGTCTGCCCATTAGATTGCAAACAGTCCCATCATTAAAAAACAACTGAGGAGATTAGCCCATGTTTGGGAGCAATTCTTAAGCAATTTTAATCATTTTTTTTTTTTCGTTACATCTAACAACTCTCAGACAAATACGGTAGCCATAATTGTATTTATTGTTCATTGCCAAGTTTGTCCTCCAATAGTAGTCAAATATGATGGCCGATAAAACATGTGCAAGTTTAATAGTAATAATCCAATCTTTGTAGCAAGAGGAAAAGAAAGCAAAAGTGATTTCCATAGTAGCGACGAGGGAAATGGGAGCAAACTATTTCATTACTTTTTGTCTTTTTTATAAATTAATGAAATCAAATGTTGCAACAAAATGGAACCCATTTATCAGATACCAACAGTCAAAAAACACAAAATCTTCAAAGAATTTCTCCCAAACACGGGCTTAATATGCCTAGTCTAAGAGTCTACAATTTCTTGTTCAATCTCAAAATTCATGTAATACTAGGTTTCCAAAGTTATATTAGGACAAGCTTGAATAACCTTTTAGAAAGCTCCCGAGGCGGGGTAAAAACTAGGGTACATATCTTCAATGAGATAAAATAATACTTGCCGTAGTCTTGATTGATGATAAATCAGGAGATGGAAGCACAGTTAATGCAACAATCCCACTGACCACAGCTGCCACAGCCCCGACAATGAACGCCGGTAAGTTACCACCTCCGAACAGTTCATCCCATGGTCCAGCCGCTACCGACACCACCATCTATGCCGATAAAGAAAATCCAAATGAATAAAATGCACACACCATAAATTGATTCATATCTTTTATAATATCTTGAACTTTGGAAAGGAGAAATCAATCCAATATGATAGATAACAATGAGGTCAGAGATGGAGCTAGGGGGAGGGGGCGACCGCCCCCCAACATTGTCCGCGGTACATTATTCCTAGTTAATTTGTAATGAATTTTTCAGTTTCGCCCCCCAAGATTTTGACTCGCCCCAAAATTTTAAATTTTTTTTTTCGTTAATAAATATTGAGTAAATAACTTATATTTTAAAATTCAACCATACAAAAATTTTAAATCTAAACAAAAGATCCAATAGTTACTTAAATAAATCAATAGCCCAAATCCAATCCAAAACCTAAGTTCCCAATTCTCAAGCCCAACTAATTAAAACTCAATTCCCAACCTGGTTTATTGTTTATTTGTTCTTGAATATTTGGATTTAAGAATTAAGTAGAGTAGTTGATGTTAGTTTGTGTAATTGTGTTAGTTATTGAATATTTGAATTTAAGAATTAAGTAGTAGAATAGTCAGTAGTTATTGAATCGAACATTGAATTTCAGTACTATTTTGATACTCAAAATCGTCGTTTTCAATTCTCTTAGTTGGAAAAAAAAATTTCGCGGGCACCCCGGAAGGGGGGCCCACCCCCGTATTTTCGCCCCCCCCCCCCCCCCCCCCCGATTAAAAAACTGACTACATCTCATTATGAGGTCATTCCATTTGAACATCAAACGAAACCATGATTCTTGTACTTCAATTAAACTAAAAACATCTTAGTTCAACTTTTTTTAATTTTCTCCCACGGAAATTTGAGGAAAATAACTATTTATTTTCACATGTTACACATTTTCCACCACACATTGCGCGTTTATCACGACTATATAATAATTTCTTCTTTTTTATAATTTCGGATGAAATTTATGGCCAATTTTCACTACATAACAAATAAAAAAAAAGAAGAAGTTATTTTCAACATAATAATGATATTTTACCTGGGGTATAACAATGGCAAGATTTAGAACTCCTAGTGATAGACCTGTGGAATGAATTAGAATAAAAAAAATTTAAAAATATATATAAAAAAATGTTTTATTTTTTGAAAATTTTGCAGTAATACCTTGTCCTGCACCGTGCTTACTAGAAAATATGGATGCCAAAGCAAACGGAATACTAAAAGTCACCTGTTTAGACAATTAAGAAAAATATACATGTCAAGACTATAATGTCCTAATATAAAAGATGTGAGTTTTGAATATTATTCTTTCTATCAATTACCTTTTGATTTTATTTTAAGTTTTTTTGCTGTAATTGATCGATCTCCACATTATAATTGTAGAACCAACAGAAATGAAACGGTGGATGGAATTTTATTTATTTTTGGATAAAAAGTATTTCTGTTTTCGCGTGTTTTCCAACCCGCCAACAATTACAAGAAAAGGATCAGACGATTGTGTAAGGAACAAACCTCTTGAGACAAAGTCCCAAAAAATGGTGTGTTTACTAATGAAGAATTACAATTGGAAAGTAGACAAAACGTCTCGAAGGGGTGCAAGCACACGAGTACTGAGAAATGATTAAATTTAAACTAAGGAAATGAAAATAACATATTCTCTTGTCGAGAGTTTTTGATTTGGGGGTTTTTTTTTCTGCAACTTCACTTCTTTTTATACTTTCGGGCGTCTTTTGGTTAACGAAATTGCTTGGAACTGCTCCATTACCTTCATGACTATCCGTTTCTTCAGTGAGGAACTGCTTATTGAAGAGAGGTTACTTAGTAACCGTTGCCACTACTCTTGCCTTTTAACTACCTGTTTCTGGATCGTAGGGGGCGTGCCGGGTTTACTTGACAACTGCCTTCGTAACTGCTGAATTGAATAAACTACACCTTTTAGACTTGTCAAATTCTGGGCGACTTGAGAGTTTGGGCGATAGTGAGGCTATCGCTCTGGGCGATTGTGCAGTACTTCACTCGTTCAGCTTCTGGGCGTCCTACGGGCTTGGGTGATGATACTCATTCGCTCTCGGGCTTCCAATATTCAGGCCTTTTCTCAGGTTTCCAGATTGGACTTTTCTTCTTGGGTCTTTTAATCGATTTCCATTGGGTCTTCATTTTGAGTTTCTCAATTGGACTTTCCTTTGATTTTTGGGCTGCATTTTTAGTGTGTCAACAATTACCCCCAAATATGACAGAATTAATACTAATAATTAATTTTGTCATATTCACTCTGTATCTTTTTCGCAACATTTGAACTTCCTCAGAATTCCAATAATCACGTACTTTTACCGCTTGAAATGATTGCGACGTTATAAACCCTTAAAACCCAAAAGTACGCGGTATTCTGTTACGTCTCTGCGGTCTTACGCTTCTTCCTCGCCATTTTCACTGTTCATCTTCTTGTCTCCGTGCTACGTTTCGTTAACAGACCTTACCCAACTTACATTCTGTAACGAATGGCCACTTCAAGCACTCAGTCCGATGCTACCCTTAGCTTTGAGGACTTCCAAGACCTCCTTACCAAGCCATACATAAATTCAAACCCTCTTTCGCGGGTTGGTCCCAATATTGATGAGTTTTTCCTGGGTGCATCTTTTGTTGATGCTGAATCGGTCGAGAAGACTGCGGCGGGTCAGCTGTTCCCTTGCGCTAAAACCCTTCCATTTCTGAGTTCTCTACCGTTGAAGACCATCTGCGATAAAGGTATTCGTACTTGGCCCAAAACTGATTCTGGTTTTCGTAGGTGGCATGCACGCATGGTGAATCATGGACCCACCAAATCAATTTTTGAACGTGCAAGAATTTTGGACCTATTGGAAATCACCCTTAATCCCCCCGTATACGACCCAGCGCTTTTTCCAATCGCCCTGAGCTTTTGGTCTTCTCAGTACAATGTCTTTGTTTTTCCTTGCTACCCGTTGTCCATTACTCTTAGGGATGTTGGGGCCCTAATGAACATTCCTCCTTTGGGTGATACCATTTCTCCCGACATGGTGGTTTCGGTTTCCGCTGGCAGTGTTCCTCCCAAGTTTGATAAGAAGATGTGTGAATCTTACTCAGCTATGCAGAGTGCTTTTGTCGCTCTTGCTTCTGAGCTTAATCATGTTGAGCGGGTAGCTTTCCTTCAAGTTTGGCTCTGTAAATACGTTCTTTGCATCCCTAGCTTGAAACCTTCTACGAGTTACCTGTCTTTAACGCATGCATTGGCTCGTGGTAAGCCTTTGAATCTGTGTTCTTTCTTTTTAGCCGCTCTTTACAGGGGTTTAGCTTTGCTCCAATTTCAATTGAGAACTGGTGCGTCCCCTACTGGCAGTGGGCTTCTTTTGGTTTGCTCAATTATGGCTTAGAGCATATTTTCCTTCTTTTGGGGCTCCATCTATTTGCAATACTTCTGCCACCTGTTATGGTTTGGCCGTAGACTCCTTGCATCCAACAGACTTACAGACATGTCTAGGAGAGACATCTTTTCATTCTTTTATACTTTAAATTCCGTTTCTTCCTTTTTCCCTTTTCCTACTCATCTGACTCCCAACTATGTGCATATTCCTTCTGGAATGATTGACTCTTTACCCATTTGGGTTCAGTTCCTGGCCGGAAAAGAGTTGTTCTATGACATTGTCACATGAACCAATGCCAAAGCTGGGGTAGCGATTTACACTCTCCATTTCTTTGCTCGTCAACTGGGCTTCGGCCAGACCTGGCCCGTCCCTCTTTTCTATTCCAAAAATCTGACCGACCGTTTTCATACTCTTAATAAAGCAGACGTTGCAACTATAGAGGCCCATAACCGCGTTTTGGCGGATGCATTTTCGCTAGCCCTTTTTCATTCCAGTTCTGCTATTCATCCCCTTTTTGAGCAACTCTGGCTGTCAGTGAAACGTAGGCTATTTACAGCTGATGCTACTACTGCCTTTCATTTGCTGGATCGGCCAAGTGCTTCTTTCACTTCTCCTCTTTTAGTTACCCCTGTATCGATTAGGAGTCCTTCTCCACCTCCTCGCTCTAAAAATCTTAGTCTTTCTCCCGCTTCTCCATCTGCCAAGGCTATTGCTGTCAAGGGTGTATCAGGCCGGAAATGGTCAGCTTCAGCATCCCCTGTTTTGCAGGTCGATGACGATGATGACACCCCCTTACCTTCAGGAGAAAGGTAATCCATATTTGTATATTCGTGGATATGTTCTTTTGTATACTAATGGTTTACCTGAATTTTTCAGAAGAGCTCATCTTCTCTTTCCAAGGCTATAGTTTTGACAGACTCTTTCTCGCTCTTTCCTGTCGAGGCTGCGTCGCCCAGGCTTCAAGTTCCAACATCCTTATCACCAACAAATCCTCCTTCCCAGGGTGCCGACCCCCCAAGCGTGGAATTAGAAGGTAATGCTTACCTTTGATACCTTGGCCCTTCTTTATTGCTGATGGCTCACTGATTTATTGCGATGTGAAACATACAGAGATCCCTGTAGCTTCGTCAAGCGGGAAAGGTCCTTCCTGCTCAGCTAAAGGGAAATCTCCCCAAGTGATGGAGGAAATAAGGGAGGTACCTGAATTTCCCACTACTGCCGATGATGTCTTTTTACTTGGCTCTTATTTTTGGTTCTGCTTTGTTGTATCGAAGATCTTCAATATTGGTAACCTCATTTGCAGGGATCTGATAGCATCCTTAATTCTATCCAAAACTTACTCACATCTTGGGCACGTATGAAAACATCCTCCGCGCCATCTTCCACCCCTACGAACGAGAATATGACATTTCTCAAATAGGCATTGTTTGAGTATGTCTCCTTTATGGACGTGGAGGTTGGTCGCGCCAGCGTTGCTCTTCAAAAGGCCAAGCTAGATACGTTGAGCGCGAACCTACTGCAAGTACTTTCGCTCCCAACGCCCAGCATTTTTGCTGACTTTAAGGTGAAGTTGAGGGTTCTTCATGCCCACGTTGTTTCTTTGCTGGCCAAGAACGCAGAATTGAAGGCCAGAAGTGTTTAATATCTCCGCGCTTCTTCTGAGAAAGAATCCTTACTTCAGGAAATTGACAAGAACCAGACCGAATTAACTGAGGTTTCTTCAGAGTTTGTAGTGGAGGATTCCTTAATGTTGAGCCTGGCTGCGGAGATGAAAGAGCTACAAGCGAAAATGGATGACTGCAGGGCAAGGATAGCTGCCAGAAGCGTACTGCATCCCAAAGAATCACTAGGACCAAATCTCTATTGGAGCAGTACAAAAAGTTGGAGGTTGATGATGACTTAGTGAAAGAATTAGGTATCATTTCCTCTAGGCAGAGCGAAGAGTGAGATAAACTTAGGCAGCAGATGCGCTCAACTTGGGGCGAATTGTAGCTAAACATTTAATGTTTTAACTTTTGTAACTCTTTCGCGCTGACTGCCTTTGTTTTTTGTGATTTAATGTCATTCATCATCGTTAATGAACAATTATTTTGAAGTGACGTTTTATCTTTGATCGTCAATTTTCTACGTACCTAATCGCTTTATGCCAACATCCATGCATATTCTTTTGGCATTTAAATTTTTCTTCCCTAAGTCTTTGGGCCATATCGATTTCACTCACTAGTCATAAATGTGACCATCCACATTCTGGCCTTTCATCTTCCAGCCCCTATAAGTATGCACGTTTATACTCACCATTTTCATCTCCATACCTTTTCATATTCGATTTCTTGCCATCACAACTTCCTGCCACCACATGCACTCCGATCATTTACCAACACTTTCATCTTCTATAGGGATGAGTCTCTTGACTCGCTCCTTTTGCTTTGATATTACTTTTGGTATAGGAGATATAGGAAATGTTCTTTTAAACTGAAGCAAGATTATTGCCATCAGTTTGCTTGTTGAGACTGAAGCAAGATTCTTGCCATCAGTTTGCTTGTTGAGAGTGCTTCTCCTTGCCTACCATTGCAGCAATGCATTTAGGAAGGTTATGGGGGCAGTTCACCATCTTATTCGGCCATAGACTAAATGCACTCTTTCTGTTCCCATCAAACAGAAGATAATTTGTAGTATGTTTCGTCTTGTATTTTGACTGTGTCCCTTAATTCTTGTAAAGAATGGTTTGTAAGGAACACTTGGTAATAAATGACTTTACTTTTGAATATGCTTTGTTTTTCTGACTTTGTTTAGAACGTGATCGTTCAATTTATTTACTGTCATCGCTCAATATGATTACATCGCAATTGCAATTTCATCATTTATGCCTTTATCTGTTCACTTTCCCAAAGGGAAGGAACATATTTCTTCAAGAACTTACCGTTAATAAATCTTATATGCCTAGTACTATCTAAATCCTCTAAGTGGTAAGCTCCATTAGGCAATACACTCTTTACTCTATACGGCCCTTCCCAATTTGGCGACCATTTGCCATATTTTGGGTCTTTACTATCTAAATGAAGTATTGCCCTCCAAACTAATTCATTTAAAAAACTTGGCTATAACTTTCTTGTTGTAAAATCTAGCCATCCTTTGTTTCTGAACTTGCAACCTGTTTAGCACGTCTAACTTCAATTCGTCTAATTCTAATAAATTTTGAATCAATGATTCCTTGTACTCATTCTCGCTTAATTCGTGCTGTCAACGCACTCTTATAGATTGCACGTTGATTTTCACGGGCAATACAGCCTCCTGCCCATAAGTGAGTTGGAAATGCGTAATGTTGGTGCTTGAACGGGGCGATGTTCTAAAAGCCCATAAGACTTTGTTCAAGCACTTGTGCCAATTTCTGGCATTTTCATTTATCATCTTCCTTATGATAGATTTCAGAATCTTGTTAGATGATTCTGCCTGACCGTTTGATTGAGCGTAATATGGTGTGGAATTTACCAATTTAACTCCAAATTCGCTCAAGAATTCCTTCACCTGATCTCCATTCAGGGAAGTCCTATGATCCATCATTAAAGTTTGCGGAATTCCAAATCTATAGATGACATGGCCCCGGATAAACTTTATGATGCTTTTCTGGGTGATTTCTTTTAGAGGCACTGCTTCGACCCACTTGGTGAAAAAGTCTGTTGCGACTATAATAAAAGTGTGCTGTTTGGACGATGGGGGGTAAATCTTCCCTATCAAGTCTATCGTCCAGCCTTTGAACGGTCAATATTTGATGATGGGTGACATATTGCTTGCCGGTGCCCTCTACATTGGGCCATGTTTTTGGCATGCTAAACAACTTTTTGTATATTGAACACATGATTCTCCCATCTTCAGCCAAAAATATCCATTTCTGATAATCAGCCATCTCATCTTTTGGCCGGCCTGATGGGCTCCACATATCCCTTCATGCACCTCAGCCATAATCGTCCTAATTTCTTGTAAGTTCACGCACTTTAATAATACACCATCAGAGCGTTTTTTGAACAATTCTCCGTCTATTAATGCATAGTTTAACAGACGTAATTTAGTTCTCCTATCACCTCCCCCATTAAGCTCCTTAAAGGACTCTTTAATCTCATCTATCCAATCCAGCGCGACCCCATCTTCTATACATTGAATTTCAGTTTTCCTTGCCCTTCGCTGAATAACGGGCAAAATAATTATGTATTCGTAAGTAGGCTCCCAACTCATCGCCTTTGAATAGCTAGAGGCCAACTGGGCCAACTCGTTGGCCATATCATTATACATTCTGTTAACACATTGAAGTTCTACTTGGTCGAATTCCTCCAAGAACTCTTGGGCGATTTCGTATAAACTTATAATAGAATCACTTTGGCATTTGAATCGCCAGTCAATTGATGAATCATCAATTGAGAATCGCCCCTGATGATTACATTTTTTTACTTTTATATCTACCATTAACTCCAAGCCTACATTTAAGGCTTCATATTCGGCTTGATTATTAGTACATATCCTATTTAAGGTAAATACAAACTTATAGCAAACCCCTAAAGGATTTATCAAAGCCACTCCTACCCCTGCTCCTTTAGAAGTTTTCGATCCATCAAAGTATAAAATCCATGGTTTTAATTCAAATGAATCAACCTCTAGTTCTATTTCGTTGGGCATATCAAGGCATGGATGATCGGTCAGAAAATTAGCCAAAACCTGATTTTTAACTACCTTTTGGGGTATATACCTTATTTCGAACTCCGACAGTGCTAAAGTCCAAAGACCTACTCGTTGGTGTAAAATAGGACGAGAAAACATGTATTTGAATAGATTGACTTTGGAAATTAAATAGAATGTTACATGCCGTAAATAGGCCCTTAATTTTGTACATGTGAAGTATAATGCGAGACACAACTTTTCAATACCAGAATAATTACATTCACATTTGGTTAACCGTCTACTTAAATAATAAATCGTCTTTCTTCACCAAATTGGTCTTCTTGTGCGACTATTCCAACTATCGATTCTCGTTCAGCCGACACGTACAACTTCATTGGCCGTCCTTGGATTGGTGACACCAACACTGGCGGACTTGTTAAGTATGTTTTCAGGCTTTCAAAAGTCTTTTGATGTTCTTCTTTCAAGACGAATTCGTCTTGATTTTTCAGCTTTAGGAGAGGCGAAAACGCTTTCGTTCGCCCTGCATAACTAGATATAAAGCGTCTTAGAAAATTGATTTGGCCTAAGAACATTTGCAGTTCTTTTTTATTGCTAGGAGCCTTGGCTTCTATAATGGCTTTCGCTTTATTCTTATTAAGTTCAATCCCTCTTTTATGTACTAGAAATTCAAGGAAATTTCCTGCATTCACGTCAAACGCACATTTCAAAGGGTTTAGTTTCAGTTTATGCTGCCTCATTCATTCAAATGAACATCGCAGTTGTTCAAAATGGTCTTCCTCTTTAACAGATTTGATCATTATATCTACATAAACTTCCACAAATTTACCTATCATATCATGAAAAATTAGATTCATTGCTCTTTGATAGGTCATCTCTGCATTTTTTAGTCCAAACGGCATTACTACCCATTCAAAGCACCCTAAAGACCCAGGGCATCTAAAGGCAGTCTTGTGTACATCTTCGTCAGCTATGTAGATTTGATTGTATCCCGAATATCCATCCATAAAAGAGTACATCACATTCCCTGCAGTCGAGTCTACTAGAGAATCTACTGTAGGCATTGGATATTCGTCCTTGGGCGTAGCCAAGTTCAAATTCCTGAAATCTATACATACCCTCAACTTGCCATTCTTTTTTAATACTGGCACTATATTAGATAACCATTCCACATATCTGGTTGTTCTAATAAAACCCGCTTTTAGTAATCGCTCTATTTCTCTTTTGATTTCTGGTAATATATTGGGAGCGAAACGCCTAGGAGGTTGCTTATGAGACTTAAAATTTGATTTAGTCGGCAACCTATGTTCTACTAAGTTTTTATCTAAACCAGGCATATGTTCATACTCCCAAGCAAAACAATCCTTATACTCTTTTAATAAAGCGATTAATATGTTACTAACCTCGTGAGGGAGCATTTGGCTGACAAATATTGGACGATCCTCTCTTCCTCGCCAATATTCACCTTGACTAAGGGGTCTTGTGCTTGTGCATATCCTGACTTGGTGATCCTCGTCGCTTCATCATCCATATCGCTCAGAGGTGTTTCCTCTTCCAGACAATCCACTTTATGAATTTCTCAGTCCAAGTTCTGCTCCATCTCGGACTATTAATTTGTCCCTCAGCATCTTTAACGCCGCTTCTTCTTTCTTCACACATTCACATTATTTATTGAAAACCATCAACTTGGCTTTGAAGGCCTGAATCTCGGCCTCTTGCCTTTGTTGTTGAGAACTCATTTAAGGTTGTTTGGCTTCTTTTTTGCCAATTATTGGCTCCTCCAAGGCTACTATGTTTGGCCTCATTTGATTAAACATTTCAGTAAGTGCGTCCACTGAAAACGGCTCTTCGCTTTGGGCAGTAATTTGAGTTTCTCCCTCATCTTGAACCACTCTGACAGACCCATAATTTCCTTCATACATGAACTTTTCTACTGAATTTGCTTCTGCCACAAAGGGTCTATGATCTGCTTGCACCACCTCTGCTTCACCTTTGTCAATCCAGAAGACCAAGCATTGATGGAGCGATGAAGGAATACAACGACTGCCATGGATCCAGTCTCTTCCTAGCAACAGTTGTAGCTGGTGGGGCCGTCTATTACGAAGAAAATAGTAGTCCTGGTGGTTGTTCCTATAGTTATATCCAATGGCATTACTCCTTTTGCTGAAGTTGCCCCCCGTTAAAACTTGTAAGAATGACTTTTGTTGGGATCATGTCGCTCTCTGTTTTAGCAAATTTCCTCATCATCCTAGCTGGAATGGTGTTTATAGCTGCTCCATTGTCAATAAGTACATTTACTATTGGTATCCCATTAACCAAGGCTTTGACGTACAACAGTCTTAAGTGTTTGGTTAACCTCATAGCCGATTGGTTGAAGATGACTTTTTCAGCAGCATCTATTTCCACTTTCTGTTTATCTTCTGTCGGGCTATCTTTTGGTGATAGATTAACGTGCAGCATGTCGCACTGAGCCTTATTTCGTTGGGTTTTTTCCTTCTCCTTTTCCAGTACTTCTTCCCCGGTTACCCAACCTGTAGGAGGAGACATTATTCTGGGGTGTGATCCATATTTTTCAGAGCGAGGTACCCTCTTTTTCCTTTTGGGTGTTCCATACAACACATAGAAATCAAACGATCGGCCAGATGGTTCTCCCAACAGATCTACTTCGCGGACTCCTTCTTGGTGCAGTTTCTTCAACAGGGTATTGCGCGACACTCCTCTTTTGCTTTTCTCTGCTCTTAAATCAATTTCCTCTTCGATATCTGTCATTCAATCATCCTCTTCTTCATCACACATTTCTCTAGATCCTTGGCCTTTATCGCAGACTAGTACACAAGTTTCTTCCTCACCGTCCTCCTTCTCTTTGCTTTTGAATTTATCGACCAACAAGTAGTTATTAGCCATGACAGGAGGCAATGTGCCAAACTGGATAGTTAGAGGTTGGTCAAGGTCATCTTCGTCTTCCCTGTATCGTTCAAACTTTGATCTCCCAAACGAGCTTTCTGGCAATTCTCCCATTGATTCGCCAATGCCTGTTTCTTCACTATCTTCAAAAACATTTTTGTCGGCCATTCTGAGCGATTTGGGCGCTTTAGGGCGTGATTCTCCTTGCTGTTGCCTCATCATCCGTCCATAATTACGTTGGAAACGCCTTTGTTGGGTCCTAGTCATTTCATTGAAAGGCACCACTCTTCCTGCATTATACTGGAATAAATGCCATACATTAGGTTGGCGAGGCTGCGGCCTAAACGTTCTTCCTATACCGGCCGATCCAAACCCCCTTTCTCTAGGTAATCCTCTGTAAAACGGCACTCTTTGCCCCCCGACAGGCTGAGCGACCGGCATGAAATCAGAGCGATGGTGGAATTGCTGCGTGATTGGTGACCCTGTATTTGCTTTCAACTCGTGCTTACATCTGTCGCACAGAACATCTTCACCCTGTTTGGGCTCCTTCCATTTGATGCGTTCAAAAACGCTGGGATGCGGTTTGGATTCTTCTTCTTCGTCTTTAATCACCAATCTGAACTTTGGCAATTTGTTTTCCAAACCAGTTGTTAACATGTTCATTGCCAATGGCCGTGGGAAAGGATTTTCATCCACTGTCATCTCTTTCTTTTCCTCGAACGTGATTCGTCCTGATTCAATAGCATCCTGCAGCACATGGCGAAAAATCACACAATAATTAGTCGCATGTGACCATGCATTATGCCATTTATAGTATTTTTTACCCTTAATTTGTTCAGGGTCGGCAATTTGTGTTTGTCGCTCAACTCTATTTGCTTATCCTTATATAATTTATCGAATATCAGGTCAGCTTTAGTTACGTCGAACGAGAACGTCCGCGCCTTAATGTTTTCACCCTTTGCAGGTTCATCTTTGCCTACTATTTTTGGCTTAACTAATATGGGACAAGTGTACGCTTCTCCCTTTACTAACTCAGCCAAACATACTTCAGTTTGGTCATAATAACCATTATTGATAGTATGAACGTTGAAGTTCGGGTCTTTGTAATAAGTCCCTTTACTGGAATTTTTCATCTGTTCTTCTTCTCTTATCAATCGCTCATACCTAACAACGTTTGCATTAAGTTGGAATAAATTCGAGAATTCCCTATCTTGGAATTTCTTCTTTAGATAAAAGCTTAAACAACTTTGGGCAATTTTAACAAATTTCTTTTCTGGCAGAGGCACAAAGCATTTACTTCTGGCCGTTTTGAACCTCTGTAGGAAATTCTCTGCCCATTCGTTAGGCAATTGACGTAAATTCGCTAAATTGGCCAGTGTAACCTCAGACTCGGTCTTATAAAATTGAGCATGGAATAATCGCTCTATTTGCTGCCATGTTTGGACAGAGTTTGCGGGCAAATTAATGAAGTAGAAGGGCCAAATGGTGACTCTAAACTTGGGCCTGAGTTTACACCAAGGGAATTATATGGCGAAGTATACCCTACGATAGTCCTAGACTGAAAGTGATTACCTATAGGCATAACAGGTTGACACATTTGGCTTACCAACTTATTCATGATTTCATTTAACGTATTCAGTTGTTTAGCCATATTATCAAAATGCTTATTCTCATTTTGGGTAAACTTCTCCATATTATGAGTACTTCGTAAATTTACCTGTTCAACGACATCCTGCGTGAGTTCTCCCAGCAATGCACGCATTGTGCGAAGGCTCAATTCTGTCATTGGTTCGTATCGGTTGTGACTGCTTTGACTTCGTCCATCTGTTCGTGGAGAAAGTTGTTGCTCCTCATATCGCTCAACTACAGACTGGACTTCTCTTTGACTTGCTGATTCCTTATCGGAATTTTTATGAAGCATGATATCTTTTCTTTTTTGTATCTTCACTTACAAAACACCAACTGTCGCACTGGGCGTGCCAAATTGTTTTCGCGTGTTTTCCAACCCGCTAACAATTACAAGAAAATGATCAGATGATTGTGTAAGGAACAAACCTCTTGAGACAAGTCCCAAAAAGGGGTGCGTTTACTAATGAAGAATTACAATTGGAAAGTAGACAAAACGCCTCCAAGGGACGCAAGCACACGAGTACTGAGAAATGATTAAATTTAAACTAAGGAAATGAAAATTACATATTCTCTTGTCGAGAGTTTTTGATTTGGGGGTTTTTTCTTCTGCAACTTCACTTCTTTTTATACTTCCGGGCGTCTCTTGATTAACGAAATTGCTTGGCACTGCTCCATTACCTTCGTGATTATCCGCTTCTTCAGTGAGGAACTGCTTATTGGAGAGAGGTTACTTAGTAACTGTTGCCACTACTCTGCCTTTTAACTACCTGTTTCTGGATCGTAGGGGGCGTGCCGGGTTTACTTGACAACTGCCTTCGTAACTGCTGAATTGAATAAACTACACCTTTTAGACTTGTCTGATTCTGGGCGACTTGAGAGTTTGGGCGATAGTGAGGCTATCGCTCTGGGCGATTGTGCAGTACTTCACTCGTTCAGCTTCTGGGCGTCCTACGGGCTTGGGCGATGATACTCCTTCGCTCTCGGGCATCCAATATTCAGGTCTTTTCGCAGGTTTCCAGATTGAGCTTTTCTTCTTGGGCCTTTTAATCGATTTCCATTAGGTCTAATTCTTGGGTTTCTCAATTGGACTTCCCTTTGATTTTTGGGCTGCATTTTTAGTGTGTCAACAATTTCTTTTTTGGATTTTTAGTAACTCCATGGATACGAAGAAGAGAAAAGCTATTTTGAGTTGTATCAAGACATAACTTTTACTTGTTCAAATAAAACTAAGGTGAAGTAGGGTTAGAAATGACGGATCTCTTTACAATAAATGAATCTATTTTGCAAGTTTGTTGCATTGAGGATGTATGACTCTCCTTTCCCTTTGAGAGGGCAAACGCTTCTTACAAGTCCCGAAAAGTCATGGGTGGAAGGCATTGAAAGATAAAAGAAATAGTGGTAGGTGGAAAACGCCAAATTCAGCTCTAGTCGAACTTTTATGGGGCCAAGCAACCTAGAAACAGGGGTCCACTGTGCTTTAACACCAACAATTTGGTGTCAAATATATACAAATATGGTTACTTTAATAGACGCGTGAAAAGAACTATATTGGAAAAGGAAACACGATGCAAAATTGTGAAAATTGGAATTATCGTATTAAATAATATCTATTGTTACCAACTTTGTTTTCTCACCTATATGTGACGCAAGATTGCTAGAAGTTAATTATGTGCGATAATAATTATGTTCAAGCACGTTTTGAGACAAAAGGAGATAACTCACCGCTTGAGGAATGCCAAGAACTGCAAAGAGAGTCAAAGCTCCCACCTTGACACCGGCTGCCGGCTTCAAAGTGGCGGTGCCACCACCACTAGTGATGGTGTGCCGTCGCGTAGACTCGGCCACTTTTGTAATCACAACCGTCATGACCAGGCAAAAGGCCAACAAGAAGTTGACAATGCCCCAAAGTCTCTTCGCCCCGCCAAGTCGCCGCCCGAGAAACTCGACTCCCAAGGAAGTGAATCCCAACACCACTGAGTTGAGTACTAAACCGAGCGCACCAGCCCGCACACCCTTGTCATACAACCCGTTGTCACCCACCGTTCCGCCATAAACCTCCCTCCCCATCCAATCAGTATCAAACAACAAGAAAGGAAACCAGCCAACCCAATTCAAACAAGTCACCAACATTAAAATCCACATAGGCCTAGGCAAATCTTTTAAAGAAGCAAACAATTCCCCAAAAACAGGTATCCCACCTCCCTTTTTACCACCCTCCAACCCGCCGCCTGTTTGGTCCGCCGTCGAAGGGGTGGTGGCCTTTTCATGTACCATGGTTAAAGCCAATATTGAAAGGGTAAGTAAAAGGGCTATTGAAAGGAAAAAACAGCTCTTTAGATTTGCACAGTAAACATCACAAGCTTTTGTCTTTGAAAATGGAAACATCTTATAGAGATGAGCATATGAACCTGCACCATACCCCAAAACATTGCCAACAGCCATGAAAAAGGAGAATAATGCATTTGCCATTGCCATTCTGCGTGCACTGCCACCAGAAAGATCAGCCAAGAACGCTCTACAAGGACCCTGAAAAAGAAGAAGGAAACAAAGAAGATAATTAAAGAAGTTTTTACACAGAAGAAGATAAAGAAAATCCACAAAAATAATTCCGATTATGCATGAATTTAAGAATTATTACACATATATTACTTTTATGTCTTTGTATATATAATTTACCTGCAACATGTTGTTGGCCACATCAAGGATCCAAAAGCCAACAACAAAAACAGCGATAGCCCGGGGCTTAGGGGAATGTCCGAGGGAGTCACCGGAGGAGTGGCCAAGATCGGCAGCAAATCCAATGAGGAAGACTGCTATGGCAACAAGGGCAGATCCAGCCGCAATAAATGGGCGGCGGCGGCCAAACTGGGAGGAGCAGTTGTCACTGTAATGACCAACTACGGGCTGCACGAGCATGCCGGAAACCGGGCCGCAAAGCCAGATGTAGGCGGCCCATTTGTGGGGTATGCCCAGTAGCTGCACATATGGAGTCAGAAGAGAAAGCTGTAATGCCCACCCGAATTGTATTCCGGCTGCTATCGCGGCCACCATTATGATCTTCCATTGTGGCTCTCGCGGTGGCGCTGGTGGTGGTTGTTGTAGTTGTAAAGAAGTTGCAACATTTTTCACTCCGCCATCGACCTCCATTCACTTCTCCCTCTCTCTAAGAAAATTATAGGTGTTATCTATCTATAATTACTAAGGATTCTTGAGGTGTAGTTAGAGTGACTGGGGGAGGAGTGTGGGTATTTATAAGGCTTTGGAACTGCCATGCACGAGTCAACTAGGAAAATGAAATCTTATCCGTATAGGATAGTATGAAAATGAGAAAGTATAAAAAGTATAAAATTAAATCCACCTATTAATACAAGGTCAATGAATTCACCATTGCAGCTTCTGGTGTCAACCTAAAATAAATGTGTTAGGTGGAAAAGAGTCATTATCAAATTGTTCAGTACATACAAATATGAGCAATGCTATTCATCTCCACTGGAGTTACAACTCCAATTTAGGTAGAGTTAATGTGAGATTAAAGTCATTAAATTTATCATTTAGATCCATTTAGACTGGGGTTGTAACCCCAGTGGTGATGAATAACATTTTTGTAAAAATATATAGGTGTTAAGAGAATCATGCTACGACATTTCATTAATGGACTATTTTGAACACAGTCAAATTTTCATTCAATCACATCTTACCAATTAACATCATGTGTCATTCACTTTCTGTCAAAATTGCATAACCTATGCTAAGAATAGTGGTTCAATATATATTTCTTATTTCTGAATGTGGATAAGTCTAAGGTTTGTTCACGATAGATTTTTGTTAATTTATCTTTCTCAAGATTACTTTCAATCAAATGTTCAATAACTTTTCCTCTACTTTTAATCATGTATGAAAATAAAATTTTCACTTGAAAAATCTCGATCAAACCAATCTTAAAAATTAGAATAATGCTCACGATCCTCTCACAAGAGGGTAGTGCCCATGATTTTTAAAATTGCAGACTCCACCCTCTTGTGAGATGACTGACACTCATGATGTACACCAAGGATCTACATCTAACATAATTTACACACGATATGGTGTGGTAGGGGTGGGGTGGTTCCATCCATAAGGAGTTATTGCATGTTGGTTCTGGAATATAGGGAGGTTTATGGAAAGATTTCAATTCATGATTTCATGTTTATCCAATCAAACAAGGATTATCAGATAATTTGGACTTTTATTTTCCTTTTTTTGCTTGAAATATTTGAATTTAACAAAATACAAGTGACTATCACAACGTGTCACGGATTCTCTATATCATTGCAGAATTTGATATTTTCCCTTTTTTTGTTTTTTTTTGTTTCGTATTTGAAATTACCAACAAAAAGTGGAATATGTGGGATTTTTGGCCCGACAAAGCTTAGGATAAACAATTGCCCCTTTAAGACTATTAAATTGGAGCACAGATTAATTTTGTCATTTTTTTAATTTATTTTTTCATATCCGAATTAAAACATAAAATAAGTGGTCCATGTGGACATGTTTACTAAAAAAAGCTAGAGATTTATGATTGTCACAATCTGCCTATTGAAGGTTGGAAGTGCCATGCAATCAAATTTTATATTTCTTAATTTTTAATTTTTTTTAACTGTTGGGTTTTGATACCCAATAAATTCGAGTTATGATGTTAAATCGGTATATTAGTTGGATAATATTTCATAGACCTCAGCCGATGATTGAAATGATATGTTGACATCACAATCGAACCAATCAAATCACGTAACTCACTTAGGCCATTCGAAGTAGTCTAATTGTATTAGTGCTGCTCATGGCCCGACCCAAACGACTGGATGACTTTAAGGTGTTAGCCCACTTATTCCCATTGTAATTGGGCCTTGTTTGTTTGACCTAAAAGCCTAAAGCCTAAATCTATTCTTAACTTATTTAAGTTAGTTGCTAATTACAATTAGTGTGTGAAAGAAAAAGAGAGCAACCTTTCCTTTGTGAAGGAAGAGAGAAACCGACTTCTACTTCTTGCTTTGTGCTTCTCGGTGGCCACTTTTCTCCTTCCTTCTCCCTTTGCCTTGGTGGCTAAAGATAGTTGTTCTTCATCTTCACATCATAGCCCTAAGTGGGCTGTTTTCAGTTGGAGCAACCAAGTTCGGGTTTGTAAGGTGTTGTTTGTGGTTGTTGGTTGATTGTGGTGTTACATTGTGATTAACTGAGCCCGAAAAATTGGTTTATTGGAGGCACAAATTCTAACATTAACGTATGTGAAAAAATAAAAAACTTCGTAATATCACACAGCCAAATTTTGCTACTTTTAAATATTTTTATTTTATTTTTGTTATATGTTCGGAGATCAATTTTTTGAAATGTAAAAGTTGGACTTTTATATACAAGTTCAATAATCTTGAAAGGTTTATTGCGATCAATTTGTTGAAATTATTTAAAAAATAAAGATCGAATTGACCTAAAAAACCTCATATAATTACACTTGGTTTCCATGATGAACTGGCCACTTTTGTGCTGCGTTTAGTATTTTCACAATTGGTTTTTAGGTTAAATTCACCGAAGGTCATTTAACTTTACACTTAATATCATCATAACCACTTAATTTGATTTTATTTTACAATGACCACTCAATTTCATATAACATTTCACCGTGGCCACCTAACTTCTTTTTACCCTTTTACCCAAAATTTTGAAGGGGTAAAATGGTAACTTTACATTATATATAAAAAATAAAATTAAAGAAGATGCAAAAATAATTTTTTAAAAAAACTTTTTTTTATTTGTCTAAGTGTCGCTTTTTAATAAGTTTTTATTTTATTTTAAAAACTTTTTTTAAAAACAATATTTTATTTTTAAGTAACTTTTTTTAAATAAAAAATAAAATAATTTTTTATTTTAGTTTAAAACGTTATTTAAATAAGTTTTTTATTTTATTTTTTTAAGTAAACTTTTTTATTAAAATTAGTCATTTTATTAGCATTTTTAAAGATAAGTTTTTATTTTTTTAAAAAAAATTATTTTATATATAATGCAAAGTTACTGTTTTCCCCATTTTAAAATTAGTGAAATGATGAAAAGAAGTTGGGTGGTCATTGATGAATTTTAGTCTTTATTTTTTTTTACAGGATACAAAATTGGCTTTCAAAGTTGTTCTTCAATTTTAGTTCAAATAAAACCGATTCATTTTTATTCTTATAATATTGATTAACCAAAATGTGATAATTTGCAAACAACAATGATTATAATAAATTTAGATTGATTCTATGAATTGTTGCTAACAAATAATTCTATTCCAAAAAAATTTATTCCATTAATAAGATCACAATAAAATGTATATAGACTCTCAACATTTTCAGTATCAAAATATTTGGTGTTAGTTCACGAATAATTCTATCCAATATCAATTTAGATGGTCACAATTGACAAGTTCAATTAAATGAACGAAGTAATATTGCATTTAATAAGTGAAAGTGTCGTCTAAACTCATATTTCACACCAATGATACCAAGTATCATTACTATTGACTACTATGTGAGTAGACCATTATCCAATTCCAGTGTGCACTCCAAAAAATACAGTGACCATGAATGCTAGAAAACCAACAATCCATTGTCTTTAGGAAAGAGGTCATAACTGCAAAAGTAATTAAGACTCAGAGAGTGACTGGTAAAAATTGACCATCTAATCTATTGATGCTGCCTAGATTTCTACATTTTGGAAACTGTGCTGCTAGCTGGTATATACGAAATAAATGTTCTTTCACTTGTATTATTGTTGGAACCCTAATAAATTCAATTTATGGGAATTTCAAACTTAAAAGTTAGTATATATTCTGATTCATGGGACGTAGATTTTTGTGTAAAACTATGGATTTATTTCTCTTCAAAAATAAATGTTAAGGCATCTACTTCAGCCAAGTCGAGTCGAGTTAGCTCGTGGGACCAACTCAAGAAATCCTTAAACCGTGTTGTGTAAAGATTTTTAGGCTCGTGAATTCCTATATCACTACTATATTAAAAGATGGGATAAGTATTTCACTGTTCATTTGTGTACCCTTAGTTTCACACTTCATTTTTGTGAATTGTGGTTTTTCTACAGTGATAATGATCACATTTGTTGACTAGCTTTCTTCTCAATCGACTCAGAATAATAATAATTTCACAAATATTTGGTTTCTCCTCCTCCTTCACTTCCCCTTTCACAACTCTACTGATTTCTAGAAATAACATATTATTCATCAATTTCTTTTTTCTCCATTACAAACAAAAGCAAAGGTTTGCCTAATAATTCAAACAGAGTACATACCTTCTTCTTCAACTTCGTTTAGAGAGCAAGAGACAAAAAAATCCTTGAAAAAGTTTGCTATTTATTTCCTTAATATTCGTATTTAGTACTGCAGTTTTTTTTTTAAAGTTACAAAGACTTATGATTACCATGATTGTGTTCGAGATACAATTGTTATCCAAATTTGTTGGAATAATGTTTTCAATTTAACTAGCCTGAGTAGTGTTATAGAAATGATTTTTGCATATGAAACTTATTTTAAACATGAAAATGAAACATAAATGATTTCACTTGTGCACTGAAAAAAAAATTCACACATGTGATTGCAAAAAAATAAAAAATAAAAATCTCTCTGCACATCACGGAGACATCGTGTCCGCATGCATGGTGTTCGCACATCGTGGACACGATGTCTCTGCGATGTGCGGAGGAATCTTTTTTAAGTGTACAAGTGCAATCACTTCGGTTGGAAAAATAGACTCTGTGTCTCCGCATATCGTGGCTCCGCGCTGTTTTTTTTCCCCAGCGCCCACTGCACCCTTTTTTTTCCTTTTCTGTTAAATAATATATTCAATTCATTAGTTTTTTCACTCCCTTAAACTTCTCACTCTCTCAATTAGTTCTTATATTGTTTACTTTGGAAATTTATCTTATTATTTTGATAGATAATTCAAAAATGTCTGCCGATAAAGAGCCTAATGTTCATAACCCTAAAACTATTTTTCAAAATACAAATAAGTCATACAATGCTTTCATTCGCCAACGAACAAAATTAAAGACATAGGGATGGTGAAATTGAGTTAGAACCGGGTGCATTGATCATCGAAAAAGGATAGTTGACCCTATGTTAACTAGAAATAATAATTTAGGTATTACCGATGTGCATAAATCTACAATACATCATCATTTTGAAGCTTCTACTTCAAATGAAGCAACTTCCAATATTTTCAATTTTAAATTACAAGAAAGTTCTAGAATGTACCAATTACTCCACACGTATTACTGACATGTACCTATTGTGAACATTGTGGTGTACAAAAAATTTATAAAGAAAGTAAAGACTTTTGTTGCTCTGATGAAAAAATTAAGCTTTATATGTGTTATTCACCAACTGAACTATTCAACTTGTTTACTTCTATAGAACCTAAACGTATGAAATTTTAAAAAATTGTAAGGGGATATAATAACCATGCATTCACTTCGTTAGTTGAGAATATGAGGGCGAAGTTACATCCCAAATTTTGCGATTACTTGCTTAGAATTGAAAATGGAACAGAACAAGAACATACTTGTAAGTACATTAAGCTTCCAAACAATATAATTTTACATCTTTAAAAAATCTAATACATCATGTTTTCCAAACATAGAATCATATGCTGATAATTTATATCTCATGGAAAATCGAGTTATTCTTACACCTACAAACAAATGTTTTGATCATATTAACAAAATTTTACTCGAAGATATTCTTGGTGAATTTTACACGTACTATAGTTTTGATGAATCAATTGACAAATCCTACACGAAGATTTCTTGAAGAGGCTAACCTCAAATGGTATTCCATCACATGAATTGAAGCTTAAAGTAAAATGTCATGTGATGTTATTACGAAATATCAATCATTTTGAAGGGTTATGCAACGGGACACGCCTTATTTGTCGAAAATTTGAGAAGAACATAATTATTGATGAAATCACTACTGGTGAATATTGTGGAAAACATGTTTTCTTACCGATGATCCCTTTTATACCTCTTAAAAGTGATCGAAACTTACTTCCATTTAAAAGAACTCAATTTCCAATTAGGTCATGCTTTGCAATGATAATAAACAAAGCACAGGGTCAAACACTTGATTTCAATTATTAGAAAATATATCATGTCTTAGCTTTGGAGTTCAATAATACTGATTAGGACATTACCTTTCTCCTTTCTGATTTTTCTTTCATCTGTATTAATGCATGATTTTGTCATTTTATGATTATGCTCAGACTAAGATACCTGATGAGGAACTGAGAAACATGATAGCAAAATCTTAACTTGCAGAATTAATGAAAGACATAGATTTCGTTTAAAGAAGTTGAAGTATTAGATATCATCTTTTATTTATTTATTTTGGTGATAGCTTACATAGAGAATGGAAAAGTTTCTGAAGAGATGTTTTTATCACTCGGGTCAATATAATTTTGAGGATCATTCTTTGGAGCTTAACTGCAAACTCTTAAAACGAAAAGTAATGTCATTTATGTAGTTTCCTTCCACTAGATTTTTAAAATAGTATATCTAAACATGTAAAACTTTTGATAATCACGTAAAATAAACATTTTATTAGCATTTCACATATCTAGCAGCGTGGTGAACACGATTATTTGATGGATGTTTTGTAGAAATTTGATGTTAATTGTTTTGTATGACATCATGTTGATAGAACATTAATTGCACAATTACAAGGATAAGTATGGTGATATCGAATATTCTATTTCATTATATGCAATAGTAATCTTGTCTTTATTTTGGAATGAGATGAGTGAGGTAACGATGTAATATGCTAAATGATCTTGTTGTCTGTTAGTGGTTAGTTTGATTTCATTATTACAATTAGTTTTCATACAGAATAGTTATGATAAAATAGCATTGGCAACATGTAAATTACCAATGTACTGTTACATAGTGCTTGCGTGCACATTTTGTACCAAACCATAGGACACTATTTGTGGCATTGGAAGTTCTATCAAATTCAGTTGACCAATTTTTTTTTATAAATTATTTTATCCAACATTCTTATCTTTTATGCTAATGCTTGGTTGTTGGTATTAAATTCTTGTGATGTTCACAATACGAATCATTTGTGCAGATGCTTACTATATCGATCTTTATAATTGTCTAATTTGATGATCTGTTCAATTATTTTTTTTAACAGTCCATGTTCATTTAATTCATGGTGCTAAAGATAAATACATCATCATCAAATGATCATTTAGAATGCCAACTAAGGCTTTTCACATCACTACTAGGAAGTCATTTTTTTTTTTTTTTGTGAAACAAGAAGTAAGGGAGGAATTAAACAACGATTTAGCTTTACGGGAAGATTAATACCTCAACATCAAACTCAATTTCAAAGATTTCTAATTTTTTGTTTCAATCACCTATGAATAATTGTTTAGCAATCTTGTTTAGTGACTGATGAAATTTGATGTGCCTTTGAGGATAATTTTCTACAGAGATTTAGTTGATTGTCTTTATAGCAAGTTCATTTTTGCTACTTTTCTACATCTTTGTGATATTATTGTAACTACTTTTAACATGTTTGGAATGCTAAACCATATGGTAGTGGGTAGAGTTAATGAAGAAAAAGAAGTTGAAACATTTTTATTGTACCATAAGTACTATCCAATATTGCATTTCAATCCTTCAATTATGTTCTCCCTTTCCAATCTAATGGTGTCTTATTTATTCATTGCATCTTGAGGGTTTATCTAATTTGTCATTGTTGCTCATCCCTCCAAGCTTAATCAGTTTGTATTGAGACTTACTGATGATAGAGTTCACGTGCTAGAGCCCCTGGAAATAGAAGGGAAATGACTATGATGCCTCCACAAGAAAATGGTGCAGGCCTAGCACCAGCCCCATTGTATTTGTACCACACCAATCTTCAAAGTAATATAATGAACATGCATTAGATGGCTTAGCTTGCGAGATTCGACAGTCTGATAGGCTGAGAGAATGGTTACAATGTTAATAGACTTAACATGGATGTGAATAGTTTCAAATATGTAAGATGAACTCATAATCTTGGAACTTTTTTTCCTTTTCTTTTCTTTTTTCTTGGACCAAATATTGTATCTAAACTCACATTTACATGTTATCCAGTTCTACCGGCAAATTATGTTTTTATGTAAAATTTTATTTTGATGAATTTTAGGATTCTTTTACACTACTAAGGGCTTATAAGTTTGCTTATTTTACTTGATGAGGAGAAAAAATAGCTTATAAACTCAAAACATTTACATAATAACAATAAATAAATAAATTATATAAAATATATTATCTCCAAACTAATGATTTTTCTGTTAAATTTGAAGTTTGCTCAATAAGGTGATATTCTGATTATTAGTAAAATTTTAGCAATAAAAGTTGACAAAATTTTATTATAGAGTTAGTGAGTAAAACTTTAGCAATAAAACTCCAGAGTTAGTGATTATGTAGGCAACATATCATTTTTTAGTTTCAAAATTGTATCAACGTATCATTCTAATGGAAAGAGTTGTATATAACAATTGGAATATAAGTTAAAAATCATTTTGTCGTAAATAATTGTTAGCACATAAAAAAAAAAAAAACCCGAAGAATGTTTAAATTTTTTTTTTGAAGACTCCGCACAGTGAATGCTCCGTGCTTCGCACCTAAGGCTGGACAAAACTTTCGAACCGGACCAAACCAAATCGAGTGGATCTTCATAATTAAATACCCGAATGAGTATCTGAATCGAGAACTCACGAGTTTAGGTCGATTCTCAGTTTTAGACCAAGAATCGAGGAACATAATAACAATCGAGTCTAATCTTTTTTTAATTTTTATATTGAACTAACTAATTTTTCTTAATTTTTTCTAAGCAAATTAGCAAATTAATTAAACAAACCAGCTAAATCTAGCCAAATTAATTTTTGTTAGCCCTTATCCTTCCACTTTCCATTCTAATTTCATTTGGTAAGCAGTACACTCATTCCTATATAAACTTAAATCATTTGATAACTTTAAAATCTACATCCTCATTCCCAAATCGATTTTGAAGCTTCTTCATTTCACCGGTGGAGGTAATTACCGATTAGATCTCTGAGTGCAGTATAAACATTAAAATGGAATTTGAAGCTCCTTATTGGATAGCAATGACAGCTTGTTATTTATATATTTTTAAATTGTACTACATTAATTTGTAAAAGTTACGAATGAACATGTCATTAGTTGTATTTATGTAGTGTTGCTGACTTGCTGTAAATGTTAAAAAATTTAATTATGGTACAGAACAGAACCGAACCCGAACAGTTCCATAATTATATTTGGACCCTACAGTTCCATTTATTAAATACTCGAAAATCTTGGGTCTGTTCGGTTCTGAAGATAACCGAACTTTTTTTTAAGATCTCGTGTCTCCGATTGTGCAGAGAAGCGCCGTTTTTTTTTAATTTATTATTTTTTGTCAGAAAATTCTATTTATTTACATTTTACACAAACTATAAATATAATTTCACTTATTAATAATTTAATTCAAAAACATTAGAAAATATTCAATTCCATACATAAAAATGAAATTAAAAAATATTCAATTCCATTCCACAAGAGGCGTTGCCCCTCAACCCCCACAAGGGGCAATACTCTCCCTTTTATGCTTTCAAAAGTTTCGTTTAGTTTATCTTCCCTCGTCCACCTTCATAACGAATATGTGTTGTTGCTTAATTATAAACTAGCAATTTTTTTTTAAAATCATTACCATCAATGCTTATAAATTTTAAATGTTTTTGTGAAAAATGAAAATAAAAAGAACTGATAATTTTAAAAATAGAAGATAAATTAGAAGATTACATATTGTTTAAAATGTGTTGATAGTTTAAAAAAAAATTATGATGCTAAGATATGATGAATTAAAGAATAGATTGACAAAATTGAGTTTTTCATAAAAGAAATAAATAATAACTATAATGAGAATTCATAATTTATTTAACTCAAATGTTACCAGTGTAGGCCACTTCATTTTCCCCAACCCAAGAACCATTTTGGTTCTACTAGTGCACATGCACAATTTCCACAGACAAATTTTTAGTTTCATTTCACGATTCAAACTTTTTTGGAAACTAAATGGATGTGATTTTGACATATTTTCTAGCTCTTATAAATAGAGAAAGAGAGCTACAAAAAAAAAAAAAAAAAAAGACATATCTTGCCTCTTCATATATAATAGTATCATCAAATTCATTAAGAACAAGAAGCTAATTCCTATACTTTGAGAGAGATCAAACATTCACAAGGAATTGAGATCAATTACAAGAATTCAACATGGGCTTGAAGATCAACTTCTTTTGAAAAAACACAACACCTAATTATTATCATCACACCATCTTTTCCATTTTTGTAGAGACCAATTGAAACTTAAAACTTCAAGGATTACCAGATAATATTTTTCATTATTAAATTTTATTGATAAAAACTTACGACATTTCACAAATACCATTGATATGATACACTAATATTACCTTAAAAATACCAAAGCCCGTACATTGTACGGGTGTACGACTGGTAGATAAAATAAAGAGGGAAAATATGTTGAACCGTGTGCCTTTTCAAGCCAAGTTTTATTTTTAGAATTTTTTTGTTCTTTTCATGTCAATATTCGACTATAGGTAACAAGATCTCATTGATGATGCTTGGTGTAGATGGTTGTGCTTGGACAAAGAGCAAAATTCAATTTCTCTTTGAGCTCCGTACCGAAAGAGCTTATCGGTGTTAGAAAACATTCAAAAATACTGTATATCAAATCCTTGAGGTTAACCTAAATCCTCACTTCAATTATTGTTGGGCTTCCCTACCAATGTTCATGTCTTCCTCGTTGATTTGCAACTAGAGTGGTTGAATAAAAAATAATTACACAAAAATATATATATTTATAAATTTGTGAAATATGAAAAAATATAAGTCTAAATCTTAAACATGTTTAACAAGTCACAATGTGCATCTCATCCTCCTGAGTAGTCAACGAAAAATGTGATCTTACAATTTTTAAAACTTTTTGTTTTGTATTTTTGAGTTGCCCTGGTTGACAAATGTTGTAACACGATCTAACACACTGATGTCATTGCGACAACTTGCGTGCAGAAGTCAAACCATTTTTGATAAACGGTTATGCTACGTGTACCGAACCTTGTATATAATATTTGCTCGAATTGACAAGTGGTAGCCCCTTATTGAAACCACAAAAAGTTAGGTACAAATATATTATTTCTTTGATAAATAGCGTGTTCCATTTCTTGTAACATAATTATTATGGCTATGCTACCGCCTCTATTGATAGGGGATTTGAGTGGTACAGGGCTGAGGTGGTCCTGTTAGAGTAGCATTATTCTAATTACTAGTCGAATGCCGTACAATGTATGAGCTTTAGTATTTTTAAGGTAATATTAACATATCAAATATTAATGGTATTGTGACACGTCGTAAGTTTTTATCTAATATAATAATTAGTAAAATTTAATAATGATAATATTCTAGTAAAATTTAAATGAAGAATTATTGGTAGTAAAAAATTGTTACAAGGAAGAAATTAATGGAGATAATATTAATTATTTTTAAGTTTGCTAACGTTTCAAAATTTTTATAGTACACACTGAATAAAGAAGAAAGTTTAATGAAAGAAAACGAAATTTTTTCTGATAATATTAAAGACGCTACGGTTCTATTTTTGAGGAGTCATGCAAATATTGAAGAAAAAATCTTATCAAATATTTGGGAGTAACGTCCTGAATGTGATCGATGTAATCGATCAGGTCGCGGAGACTGAGGGGGCAGCACCCCTCGTGGGGGTTCGGGGGCAACACCCCTCGTAAGGAATTTTGATTTTCATATATGTATGTAATGAAATATTTTCTAATGTTTTTGAATTAAATTATGAATAAGTGAAATTATAGTTATAGTTTATGTAAAATGTAAATGTGTAGAAGTTTTTGACAAAAAATAGAAAATAAATAATAATAAAAAAACGACGCATTTCCGCATTGTGCGGAGACACACCCTCAGTGGCTTCGCACAATTCGAGAATATCGTGTGCGCGGTGTCTCCAAATTGTACGGATACACTTAAGCGGTGTCTCCAAATAATTCGAAGAAATCGCGCAAATAGTGTCTTCGAATAATTCGGAGACATCGTGTGTGGTGTCTCCATGCTATGCATAATTTTTTTCATGTTCTTCTTCGTATGATATATTATATAGTATATTATACCAAATTGAATCTGAACAATTTTTCTATTCAAACAAATAACTAACATGAAACATGAAAGAAATATAAGTAATTGACAATTTTCCTAACAAGAAAGACTCCGAATTTTGCGGAGACACTGAAGGTGTGTCTCCGCATAATTCGGAGACACCGTGTGCGGTGTCTCTGTGTTGTGCATATTTTTTTTTCTTGTTTTCCTTCTTTTTATGATAAATTATATATTATATTACCAAATTGAAATTGAATCATTTTCCCATTCAAACAAATAACTAACATGAAACATGAAAAAAATATAAGTAATTGACATTTTTTCCTAACAAGAAATATTAAAGTGATCTTTCTGTAAATAAAACCACATCCCATCAGATCAAAGCCACATAAAAATTATTTATTTTCTATTACACGACTAAAACAAATAAAAATTACATCGAACTTAAGCGATGGAATGTTGTCACAACAAACTTAAGCAAAAGTAGCAGAAAACGAATATTGTTATAGCAAACTTAGTAGCAGAAAGCGAATATTGTTCTAGCAAACTTAACTTATTATATAAGAACTTACAGTGACGTTAAGGAGAAACTCTCTAACTCTCTGTGGTGCGCGAGAATTCTAGGTTTCCTTGAGTTATCTGTAGAGTTCACATAGGGAAAGTGAAGGAGGTGGAGAAACCAGATATATGTTATTAAGAGTCGGTTTAATTAAAATTGAGAAGTCAACAATTGTGACTATCTCACTGAAGAAAAATCAGAACGAAACCAGTTAAGTGTAAAATGGAAGGTGCAAAAATGAATAGTGTTGAGCTCATCCTCTCTTTTATAGTAGTAGTGATTATAGCCATGAGACATGTGCATTTTACAAAGTATTATAGGCATTATGTGAGCACATGAGGAGCGTGAGGCATCTTGTATCTAAGGTCCAGATTAGATCTCGTGTAAACGATTGAGATCTTATGGTAGCCCATACAACCAGGGACGGATGCAAAACTTTTACGTTGGGAGGCACAATCGAACTTGCAAAGAAGTTGAGAGAAATTTTATAATTGAAAATTTACGTCCAAAAAAATCATACCCCACGTAATTTTACATCCGAAAATTTACATGTGATATGACTTTTTCTGATGTAAAATTTCGAATTCTTTTGAAAATTTCCTAATAAAATGATGAAAATTATATTGAGAACTTTTTTTTGTGTGTGGAGAACCTGGAGGGTGTTTTGTGTGTGGAGAACAAGTCCAAGAAGACCAAATGAGGGTGTTTTGTATGTGGAGAACCTAGACACTACGCCAAAGATTCTAGGCACCGGAAACAAAACAAATTTGAGGGTAAAGTGAATTCCATCAAAGAAGAAAACATTGTGGTCACATTAGCGAAATCAATACTATCAAGGAAAAGGTTTCCAGTTTGTGGTATGATACACATGCAACTATACATATATCATATGCTAAGTCATTATTCAAGACTTATCTTGAAATTGATGGAGACCAAGAGATCCAAATGAGAAACGAGGTCCGATCAAAAGTAATTGGCAAGGAAAATGTCGATATCATCTTCACTTTCGGGAAGGCCATTACTTTAACAAATGTATTTCATGTTCCCGACATGAATAAAAATCTAGTGAGTGGAAATCTCTTGGAAAAACTAGGCATAAAAAGTGTATATGAGTCCGGTAAAATTGTATTATCCCTTAACAAGAAATTTGTTGAAAAATTGCTATTCTTGTGAAGGAATGATCAAATTGTGTACCGTTGACAAATCTTTAATTAATGAAGTTGATTTTGCTTATATCGTTGATTTATTTTCATTATGACATACTAGATTAGGTTACATTGGTAAAAGTATAATGCATAGAATGATGAAATGTGATTTGATTTCATATGATGTAAATGATGAATTTAAATGCAAATTATGTGTAAAAGCTAAAATGACTAAAAGACTATATATGATGTAAATGATGAATTTAAATGCAAAATATGTGTAAAAGCTAAAATGACTAAAAGACTATATCAAAGTGTAAAACGGACCTCTAGTATCTTAGAGTTAATTCATTCGGATATATGTGAATTAAATGGAATACTAACTAGAGGTGAAAATATGTATTTTATTACCTTTATTGACGATTGTATTAGATATACTTATGTTTATCTTATGAAACATAAATATGAGGCCTTTGATAAGTTTAAGATTTATTAAAGTGAAGTTGAAAATCACATAAGAGAGAAAATTAAAAACTTAAGAAATGATAGAGGTCGAGAATACTTATCTAGTGATTTTAATATATTTTGTGAAATATATGACATTATTCACAAATGTTTTGCATTTAGGACACCCGAACAAACGGTTTGGCTGAAAGGAAAAATAGAACCTTAGTTGAAATGATTAATGCTATGCTTATATATGCTAAGTTACCATTTAACTTATAGGGTGAAGTTTTATTGAATGCATGTAGGATATTAAATAGGATTCCGTCAAAACATACTAAAGTTTCTCTTTATGAATTGTGGAAAGGGAGAAAACCAAACATTGGATATTTCAAAGTGTGAGACTGTCTTGCGTATTGTAAAAACACGAACTCTAACAGGTGCGATTTGGATCCATAAGGCATTAAATGTGCCTTTGTAGGATATGCTAACAATAGCAAATCTTACAGATTTTGAACTTGGAGACCAATATGATTGTTGAATCAAGTGGTGTGGAGTTTTTTGAGGATTCGTTATCTTCGGACAATGAATTGAGGGAAATTAATAAAGATATTCCTAACTTAAGTGGAACATGAGATGAAAACATCTTAAAAAGATGTTGATAAATCAAGTAAACCATGAAGAAGCAAAAGAACTCGGATTGTGAAGTCCTTGAGTTCGTATGAAATTAATTCTCAACTTATTTTCTTTTACTTGGTAAAGGGAAATGAGGTGAATGTTGTAAGAACAATTCTCTTTGTTCTACAAGCAGAAACCAATCCTGAAACATATAAAAAAGCTATGTATTCTCGTGATAGCATCTTTTGAAAAGACGCGATTGAGGACAAAATGGATTTGATAATGTCAAATAACACTCGGGAGCTTGTCAATTTGCCATTTTGGTCCAAACTTATTGGATGTAAATGGGCATTTAGGAGAAAGTATAACGCTAATGGTTCTCTTAATACCTTTAAGGCTAGATTAGTAGCCAAATGTTATCGACAAAAGGAAGGAATCGACTATTTTGATATTTATGCACTGGTAGCTAGAATAACATCAGTTATGATATTATTCGCGCTAGCTTCTATATATGACTTGCATGTTCATCAAAAGTATGTCAAGACATCATTCTTGAATGCGAATCTTGATGAGGAGATCTATATGGAACAACTGGAAGTGTTTGTTCTACCTAAAAATGAACACAAGGTGTGTAAGTTAGTAAAATTGTTGTACAGTTTGAAGCAAGCACTTAAGAAATGACATAAGAAGTTTGATTTAGCTATAATACCATTTGATTTTAAACATAATAGCGTAAATAAATGTTTGTATTCTTAGTTATGTGATTTTTATCTGCTTATATGTTGATGACATGTTGATTATGAATAATCACATAAATGAAATAAAAGAAACAAATAGGTTTTTTTCTTCCACATTCAAGATGAATGATCTTTGATAAGTGGATACCATTTTGGGCATCAAAGTCTTTAAGACTAGTGGGGGTTATCATCTTAGTCAATCACATTATATTGAGAACGTGATTAACAAGTTCAAGCATTTGAGCATGAAAGAATATAGTACCCCAATTGATCCAAGTTCGAAACTAATAAAATTATGGAAGGGTTATTGCTCAATTGGAGTATGCAAGTACTATTGATAGTCTTATCTATGCAGTTTAATGCACAAGACTGGACATATCCTATGCAGTAAGTAAATTTAGTAGGTTTACTAGCAATCCAAACAAAGATCATTGGAAGGCTTTTGGAAGAGTTCTTGGATACTTAAAGAAAATCAAGAACTTGGGTCTTCAATATACAAAATTCCAGACTTGTTGGAAGGATTTATTGATGCTAGATGGATATCTAGCACATGCGAAAGTAAATCCACTTCGAGTTGGGTGTTTACACTTGGAGGAGGGGTTGTTTATTGGAAATCAAAGAAATAGACATGTATAACACACTCAACTATGGAATCTGAATTTGTTGCACTATAGAAAATCAGGAAGGAAAGCGAGTGGCTTAAGGATGATGTTGAAACTCTTGAACTTAAAAGGTCCACCAGTGATAGCAACCCTACACGTCATTACTTAAAAGGTGATATACGGGTTCAAAGAGTAACAACAAGTCATTCGATATATGGATAATTTTCACCATTATTGATATCCGTAATAATCATATCCTAGTTATAATAATGCTAGTTGTCACTGAAGTGAGGAATTAAGTTATAATAATGCTAGTTGTTACTAAGTATAAGTATCTTTAAAAGTAACAAAGATATTGGAAGAACTTTACCTAAATAAACTTTGAGATAGTGCTGCCATAATAGAGATTTAGAATTTCTCTCTTAAAAATTTGTTGAAAAGGATGAGTGCAAGACCATCTACCTTTAATTCTGACTTTACATTTTTTGAATTACACTATGGCTATATTAAAATAAATAGATATCTAATCCTTAAGCATGAGTATTATATAATTTTGAATATGGTGTTTTATTAAATTTTGAACAAGTGGGAGATTGTTAAAATGCTGTTCAAAATTAATAAAATTCTAATGTGGAATGATGTAGAGTGAAAATGAAATTTGGAGCTACATAGTTGAACTATGCGACCGCATATGGCTGCATAGGTCTATACGGGGGACTGATGAGATGTTTAGCAACAAACAATTATGAG
>CM032637.1:15579597-15778229 GCA_019097785.1 Fraxinus excelsior | reverse complement strand
GGAGCAATAATTGGAAAAATCAATCACGTTTCGTTAATTTTTGATGACGTTGTTCCACTTTTACGTGTTTAATTTCAACGTTATTAGTGACTAAATATTTTTATTGTTAGGATGAATGATATAGCTTAACGTTTTTATTATATATTTTATTGTTATTATGTGTTTTAATGCTTCAATTGTCCACGTAACAATGATTAATATAGACAATATCGATATCGAGAGGTAATGTATAATTCTAGCTTATACAATAATTAATATAGACACTATAAGAGATCGATAGATAATTATAGGATATGAGATTATGTTGAATTCTTATAGATAAATACATTCATATGTGTGTGAATTTACATATGGATATAGTAAGTTCGGACATATGAATATGATTAGTATTGCTCGAGAGAGATCACTAACTATATCACGTTAACTCGATCGTTAGCACGTAAGAAAAGACGACTGAATGAATTGAAATTAAATGTATATTAAATAATATAAGTGAAATTAGAAATCCTAACTATCCAATTACATAATCTTATCTACAGTTTTAATTTGAGTTTGTTATTTTATTTATTAGTATTTCGTTTAGAAAACACAATTTGATTTGCTCATTAGTTACCATTTTAATTTAAATTGAAGTTAGGATAATTTAAAACTATATAGTAGATAGTAGTTTATGTAGGAAGATATTCGAACTTTATAAATTCACTTTATTACTTGTTATGATCCGTACACTTGCGGAATCTTACGAACATACGACATTCATAATATCACCCTCCAAATGAGGTTTTCGTTTTACAGCTTATTTGATGTAGATATTTTTAGAATATATTTTGCGAAAATTGATATTATTTAGAATATATATATATATATATATATATATATATATATATATATATATATATAGTAAAAAGGAAAAAAAGTTAGGAATTCAAGTATAAAATTATTTTGTGTGATGGAAAATAAATTTTAAAAATATTGCCCTTAGCCCATGTTTGATATATATTGTTTTCAAAATTTATTTTTTTCTTCTTTTCAACCACACATTTTTCAATAAAATAATATTATATGCAAATTCAAAATTTTTTCTTATTTTTTAACCACATATTATCTATCAATTTATTATTCTAAAATGCATTATTCATAAATAATGTGTATCAAACAAGCTATTAATTTCATATTTAGTCCTCTTAAGATTATAATTCATTTTTCTTTCTTCTTATCAATCACACATTTTTTAATAAAATAATATTATACCTAAACCAATTTTTATTAACCACACCTTCTTAAAAAATTATATATATATATATATACACACATACTAGGTTTAAGCAACGTGCAATGCACGTTTGCTTAGTTATATATAATTTTTTTGGTTCATTAAATAATTAATGATATAATGTTTATGTAATTGATAAATAATTACACATTGTGATATATTAATTTTAACTTGAATAGTGTTAAATTCTAAATTAAAATGTATAAGTTTGTGTTTCGTACTATTATATTATATTAAATTTTGTATTTAATCATGAACTTTTATACATAATAAAATAATAGATAACATTATAATACAAAACTAAATAAATAAATATTTTTTCTTCATTGAATTCAATGTACCTTACCAAATAAACTATTAGCATTTTTAAATTGATAATATCCACATCCATTTTTTTTTTAGTTTCATTTTTTCCTAGTGACTAAAATGTAGTAGTACAAAATTTTTTGCATTTTCCATTCATTTATTAATAATGTTCTAAAAGGCGTAATGCGTTGCGAGATGTCGATGTTGAGAATCAAGAATCACAAGTTTAGGCGTGTCAATACGAAGGATAAGCGTCATAATACGTTTCGTATTTTTAATATTATTTTAATTATTTTTAAGACATTAAATATATTTTTATTTTAAAAAATATTTTTTTTTCTATATTAAAAAAAAAAAAAGATTTTTTACTATATCATAAAATCATCTAATATTTAAAAATAATACTTACTAAACATTTAATATAATACTATAATATTGTCAAATAGTGTTAGGAGAATTTTAATTTTTTTTATTAATTAAGGAACTAAACATGAGCATTAATCATAGGAATTATACGAAAAGTTTGCGGATTTGATAATTCCGATATCTGAAAATGGAGATGAAGAATTTTGATTCACAATCGAGAATGATTCCGACGTGAAATTTGTGGAAATTCAATTGGGGTCGAATCGAATGCAATAAATACATAAAAATAATTTAAAGTAAATCTATCTTTACTAATTAGATTCATTATAATAACTTATCCTACAATTAGTCCCCTACACCTAAAAATTAAAATAATATGTTAAAAAATTGTTTACTTTGTTAAATTAAAATATTTTAAACTTATAGAAAATAATATCTAACATTAATATATTAATAATCAAGTGCAATTTAAATTAAATTTGAAAATTAAATAAATGAAAGAATGAAAGTGAATATTACAATTTAATTAGTTGTAATTCAAAATCAAATTAGTCAATTAGACATACATTTTAAAATGATTTTGATGAGCATTTTAACATTTTTTTTGTCATTATCCCACATTGGAAATTTATAAAACTATTGGAGTTAAGAGTATATATAAAATGCACAATCTCACATTGGAAGTTTATGAAACCTTTGAAGAGAAGTGTATCTATAAAATGAGCATGACATCCAATACTTCTACATGGGCTTTAAATTGTAAATTTTGAAGCCCAATTATGGAGGTTAAATGATTTTTAAATTAAAAAAAAAAATTCCGTTAGTTTTTCCGTTAAATAAGAAATTCCGTTAGTTTTTCCGTTAAACCAACAAATTCCGTTAAATACACACTTTTTATATATACTAGGTTTAAGCAACGTGCAATGCACGTTTGCTTAGTTATATATAATTTTTTTGGTTCATTAAATAATTAATGATATAATGTTTATGTAATTGATAAATAATTACACATTGTGATATATTAATTTTAACTTGAATAGTGTTAAATTCTAAATTAAAATGTATAAGTTTGTGTTTCGTACTATTATATTATATTAAATTTTGTATTTAATCATGAACTTTTATACATAATGAAATAATAGATAACATTATAATACAAAACTAAATAAATAAATATTTTTTCTTCATTAAGTTCAATGTACCTTACCAAATAAACTATTAGCATTTTTGAATTGATAATATCCACATCCATTTTTTTTAGTTTCATTTTTTCCTAGTGACTAAAATGTAGTAGTACAATTTTTTTTGCATTTTCCATTCATTTATTAATAATATTCTAAAAGGCGTAATGCGTTGCGAGATGTCGATGTTGAGAATCAAGAATCACAAGTTTAGGCGTGTCAATACGAAGGATAAGCGTCATAATACGTTTCGTATTTTTAATATTATTTTAATTATTTTTAAGACATTAAATATATTTTTATTTTAAAAAATATTTTTTTTCTATATTATTAAAAAAAAATAGATTTTTTACTATATCATAAAATCATCTAATATTTAAAAATAATACTTACTAAACATTTAATATAATACTATAATATTGTCAAATAGTGTTAGGAGAATTTTAATTTTTTTTATTAATTAAGGAACTAAACATGAGCATTAATCATAGGATTTATGCGAAAAGTTTGAGGATTTGATAATTCCGATATTTGAAAATGGAGATGAAGGATTTTGATTCACAATCGAGAATGATTCCGACATGAAGTTTGTGGAAATTCAACTGCAGTCGAACCGAATGCAATAAATACATAAAAATAATTTAAAGTAAATCTATCTTTACTAATTAGATTTATTATATATCCTACAATTAGTCCCAACACTAAAAATTAAAAATAAATATGTTAAAATAGTTTACTTTGTTAAATTAAAATATTTTAAACTTATAGAAAATAATATCTAACATTAATATATTAATAATCAAGTGTAATTTAAATTAAATTTGAAAATTAAATAAATGAAAGAATGAAAGTGAATATTACAATTTAATTAGTTGTAATTCAAAATCAAATTAGTCAATTAGACATACATTTTAAAATGATTTTGATGAGTATTTTAACATTTTTTTTTATCATTATCCCACATTGGAAATTTATAAAACTATTGGAGTTAAGAGCCTATATAAAATGCACAATCCCACATTGAAAGTTTATGAAACATTTGGAGAGAAGTGTATCTATAAAATGAGCATGACATCCAATACTTCTACATGGGCTTTAGAATTGTAAATTTTGAAGCCCAATTATGGAGTTAAATGATTTTTAAATTAAAAAAATTCCGTTAGTTTTTCCGTTAAATCAAGAAGTTCCGTTAGTTTTTCCGTTAAACCAACAAATTCCGTTAAATACACACTTTTTATATATAGAAGATAGAAGAAAAGATATATATTATTTTAAATATTAAAATGACAAATAATGGGGCGAAACGACTTATTTGTACGAATGTATATAATACACGTATGTACATGTCTACGTACACGAATTATATATGAATCTTCAAACCATTTACGCTTCTTTCGTTCCCACCAAACTCTCGAGGGAAATTTCTTGCATACGCGTTGACGTAGAATAATGGATCTGTTTACAGTTCAAATTTTCTCGTTCGACTTCTACAGTGACTCTTTCAAATTTCAAGTCTTTCCCTTCTCTCTCCATCACTAGTTTCAAAGTCTATTTCGCTGGCACCAGAACGGCAGAACCAAAAAACCCATCATCCTATTAGAAAATTTCTGTAATTTCACTTCATTTCGATTCAAGATCAAGCTTCCATGATAAAGACTTCTGTAATTTATACCCATATACACAAAGGGGCTCATCAGATGAATCACTTGTCGAGGCCCGTGTGTTGTTTTCCAGTAGGAGGTTGAAAATCCAAGAAAAAAGATTAGGTTATCATCAATTTTTGATATTTGGGGTTTGAATTAGCAGTATGACTAGTGTTTTGAGGAGTATTTTGCCCTCGAAAAGGGTGGATAATGAAGAAGATGACTATAATTCGGAATATTCGTTTGCCATGGAGTACAATGGCCCTCCGGTCAGTCGGGATATTCCGGAGGTTGTTCCGGTGGATGTTAGGAGGATTCCGACTGCGGCCATGGTTGCTAGGCTTTCCACGTTGAATAATTTATCACTACCAGTTATTAAGCCAATTGTAAGGAGTGGTTATTCTGAAAAGAAATTGTCAATTGGCATAAAATTAGGCTCTGAATCTCCTGTTTCTGATGCATATTTAGGTAAAATTGGGAGTTTTGATGAAGATTTATTGGGGAATCCAGAGGACGGTGTTCATAGAGAAGGAGCATTAGGTTCGACAACAGGTGAATCTACTGAATTATATAGAGGTTCCAGTAGTTCTGGTGGATTGGGGTTTTCTGATGGTCATGCTGATTCGAATCTGTTATCAGCAAGGTCGGAAGTTGAGGATTTAGACGACGAATACAAGGAGGATCTAGGGTCTGGAAATTGCTCAAACGCCACCAAATCAAAAAGTAGATCAGGAGAGTTGGAAGATTGTGCGGATGAAGCTCCCCGTCAAGGCAGTAGAATGCCAGTTGTGACTTTTCGTGACTGTACATCAAGTGATGTAGCCTCTGAAGAAGATGATGATGGGGCGGTAGTCTTCCCCGAGAGGCCTGTGGTTGTAGATGACACGAGGAAAGGGACGTGTTATAGGTGTCATAAAAGGAATCGGTTTGGTGAGAAGGAAGTTTGCATTGTTTGTGGTGCTAAGTATTGTAGTAAGTGTGTGCTAAGAGCAATGGGGTCAATGCCACAAGGGAGAAAATGTATTCCTTGCATTGGTTTTCGGATTGATGAGTCGAGGAGGGGAACCTTGGGGAAATGTTCCCGAATGCTTAAGAAACTCCTTACGGATGATGTAATTAAGCAGATTATGAGTTCTGAGGTATTATGTGAAGTGAATCAGCTGCCCCCTCATCTTATCTGTGTAAATGACAAGCCTCTTTCTATGGATGAGTTGGTTTTGTTGCAACGCTGCCCGAATCCACCAAAGAAGCTAAAACCGGGAAAGTATTGGTACGATAAGGTTTCTGGTTTCTGGGGGAAGGTGAGAATTGTCTCAACAATACTCAGGAAGAATATTGTTCGTTATACTTTTCAATTCTGTATAGGACTTTATACCAAACATGCAATGAGTTTTTTAAATGAAGAAGTGGTTTTTGCTCAATAAACAGGACGGGGAGAAACCGTGCCAGATTATCAGCCCCCAACTTGGTGTTGGTTATCAAATTAAGCAGGACGCTAGCAATGGAAACACCAATGTACAGATAAATAATAGGGAGATTACTAAACCCGAACTGTGGATGTTGCAGGTTATTGTGCTTTACATTAGGAGGTTTTATTTGTATTTGTAAGCATTTGATTCTCAGTATTTTGTTGATTCTTTGCAGGCAGCCGGAATATGCTGCGAAGGAAACCCTACCTTTTGGGTCACTGCAGATGGTTTCTGTCAGCATGAAGGTATGAATAATGTGATGGGGAAATTATGGGGTAAGGTGAGTCCAAATTTTGCTGACAATCCTTCTTTTTCTTTGTAGTTTTCCCGTTAATCCATCATATGGTTTATAATAATAAATAAGTTATACTGTTTAACTTTTCTATTCCAGAAAAGAGTCAAGATAGTGTGCACTGCTTTGTCCTTGCCATTTCCTTCTAGTACTGCCAATCCCGGTGGTGAAGAAGTCGATAATGACACAGATAAGATTAACTCGAAAAACCTAGATCAGAAAACAACGAATAAACTTCTCCTAGTCGGTAGTGATCAATCAGGAACAAGTACCATATTTAAGCAGGTACTTTGTAGCATATTGGATACGGATAATGAAACTGTTTCACTTGTGTAGCATATTAATGAATCTATTTAACCCTTGTTTAATTCCAGGCCAAAATTCTGTATAATGTTCCTTTCTCAGAAGATGAGAGGGAAAATATCAAAGTCGTGATCCAAAGAAATTTGTATAGCTATATTGGTGTCTTGCTCGAGGGGCGTGAGCAATTTGAACAGGATTATTTGGTTGAAATGAGGAGACAACGTATTGATCAACCGAGTTCTTCTGGTACAAATAAATAATTTCTTTAATTATTTATCCGAGTAAATTACACCATTTGAAGAATTCACTCGCTCTTAAATGGAATTTCAGCGAGTGCCAACCAAGTGGATGAAAAAAACATTTACTCCATTAGTCCGAGACTGAAAGCATTCTCCAGTTGGCTTCTCCAAATTATGATGTCAGGTAACTTGGAGGCCATTTTCCCAGCTGCTACTCGTGAGTACGCACCGTTAGTTGAGGAGTTGTGGAAGGATAAAGCATTTCAAGCCACTTACCTGAGGCGAAATGAACTGCATATGTTACCTAGAGTTGCTAATTATTTCTTAAATCGGGTAAGTTAATAATGCTTTGTTTGGTTATCTAAACGATCTGAATCAATGTTAATATGGAAATTTGTATAATTTGAAGGGTGTTGAAATTGCGAGAATGGACTATGAGCCTTCTGATATGGATATCTTGTATGCTGAGGGTATCACTTCTTCCAATGGGGTTGCGTCCATGGATTTCTCTTTTCCGAATTCGTCGTCTCGGAATAGTTACATGGAACCTGCTGTTGATCACAATGATTCCTTAACAAGGTCAGTTCTCTAATCTAACAATACTGAGTACTTGTGCCTCTGTTTTCTAACAACTTATCAGAAGACAAGCTAGCATTGTGGTGTGAGAAGAACTTTCTGTATTAAATTAAATACTCAATGTAGGGGTGGGTTTAGATTGTATTATATGTTCACCAATTTATGAATCAAGAAAATTTTAGTTAAATTGAATTACATAAATTTACTTATAAGTAAAAAAAATTATATAAGAATTTGTGAATGAGTAAAAATCAATTTAGAAGTTATAAAAATGCTTATATAAGTAGAAAAATCACTTATAATATCAAGGTAAAAAAAAATCACTTAAAAAATTAACTTGTATGTAAAAAAATTTGCCTATAAAATTCACTTTTAAATTTAATAAATTCTTTTTATTGTCATAATTTGTCATTACTTGCACTATCTTTGGTGTAGCACCAAATGCCATATTAGAATAATCCTGCCAAATCCACCTTAATAAATCCCCTTTATATCCTCCCTAATCCAACACGATATACCAAACTTGCCCTATAGGCATATTCAGTACGGAAGGTTGAACAGGACAGCTATTTATAAATAATATAAAACTCAGTCAAAGTCAAACATTAATTTTTTTTTTTATATATTCATAACTATTACTTATTATTATCCACATATTTCGTAGAACTCATCGTTATTCCTCTTTATAAACTATTTATAAATTTGTCAAACGGAGGCTTTATGGGACGTAATTGATCTACTTGATAAGATATAAAATGCTAAAAGAATTAGAGCAGGTTGGATGAAATGGAAAAGTGCTTGTCTATGCAGGTATCAACTCATTAGAGTTCATGCCGACAGCCTTGGAGAAAACTGCAAGTGGTTGGAGATGTTCGAAGATGTCGACCTAGTCTTGTATTGTGTTTCCTTGATAGATTACGACGAATTCTACGAAGATATTAACGGAGTCAGCACAAACAAGATGTTGGCGAGCAAGAAACTGTTCACGAACATTGTTACTCATCCAACATTTGTAGAGAAAGATTTTCTTCTTATACTCAACAAGTTTGATCTTTTGGAGGAAAAGATCGAACATGTTCCTCTAACTCAATGTGACTGGTTCCAGGATTTTAATCCAGTGATCAGTCTTCATCCGAACAATAACAGCAGGAACAACCCGTCTTTGGCTCAACGCGCTTTCCACTACATTGCCGTGAAGTACAAAAGGCTGTTCACTTCAATCACGGGGCGTAAGTTGTTCGTTTCACCGGCAACAGGGTTGGAGGCTGAGAGTGTGGATAAAGCTCTTCATTATGGCAGGGAGGTTCTGAGGTGGGACGAAGAGAGACGTACGTTCAGTGTGAATGAATCTAGCGAGAGTATGGAACCTAGCACATCTTTATAGTTTGTTTCATTTTTGGTAGATTTTACATGCATAGATGTATATGAATTCGTGTAGATTGGCCACAAAAAAAAGAAAAGAAAAAAGAAGGGTATCGTATACACATCCCTTCGGTTTTTTGAGAAGAATGCTTAAGTCATTTATTGTTATATTCGTTTGAGTATTATAACAACACTTACACTGGCCATAGTGCAACACAGTTAATCTAATTCTCAAAGTGACACTTTGCTCTGCCCCTTTTTCGACCATACTGTTTCCTCGAATGTTTTGGGTAAATCTTAAAGAAAATTATAGCTTACTACTCAATGCGACTATTGGTGTATTCAATCAGTAGCGGCTTGTCATGTAACCTATCTTGAGTTACGGATCGACGATAGACGATGAAACAAAATTACAATTTTGTTTTTAAGAATTTGAACTTGGAAGGATATATGAGGAGAAGTTTTATATTTTAACGAACATAAAAATGAAAGGTAAAATAATTAATCTAGATGCACATTCTGAGATGACACTGTTGTTGACATTACGTGAATTGTCAAAATTTGTGTCTTAAAGTATCGATAAAATCAATATATAAAAAATTGCAAAACTCATGAGAATGTCATCCATGACGTCAAAGTTAAAATGTACACGTAACAAGGTAAAATGTCTATATTCTGAACAAAGGTTTGGGTCGTTTGGCTTGGTTCTTGGTTCATTGTGTGCTGTTAAATTTATAAAACGTCTCATGCTACACGTAAGGGGGTGTAGCTCATATGGTAGAGCGCTCGCTTCGCATGCGAGAGGCACGGGGTTCGATTCCCCGCACCTCCATTCTTTTTTTATTTTTCGAAAATTCCTACTAAACTTGAATTTAAAGTGCGATTTGATGAAAACAAACCTTACATTTTCTACTTCATGCTACATACATACATGCAAGTTTTAATTGAAAAAGATAAAAATTAAGATACCAAAAGATTCAAGGACAAAAACTTTCTACAAGCATAGAAACTGAAGCCTCGGAACACTTCAAACCTAGCTGCATTTTAACTTGCATGACTTTAGCCAAGCTGGATGACTGCCAGAGAGTTGAGCTCTTTTCGTCTGCTGCATCAACTACTGGGCTAGCTTCCCTTTCATGACTTGTTTTGACCGAGCCAGCTTGACCCTTGTTCCGCAGCTTGGCTAGCTGGCTATTCCACATGTCCACAAGCCCAGACATTTTTTGTCTTCTGTTCTGCGTATATAATTCACAAAAAATATATTCTTTCAAGATTTGGATAATTTGGTGATAATACTTGAGTTTGAGATATGGAGTATTGCATAGAACGGTCAATATATATAATGTGGTGGGGTGATGATGGATAAGGTGGTTTATGATGGTTGATAGATTAGTGTGTATATTCTGTGTGCCTATAGAGACAACAGATTCCGAAACAGTAGGTTGCCAGTGGTATTTCCCTTTCCAGAATCCATGGTCTGAAGTGTTGCCAAGTGGGCCCACTTTCTTTAGTTTAGATGAATTCAAGATGTATCCTTATCATGTTCACTTTTTTAATTCAATAAAACCATTTGTATAGAAATGGTTTTGCCCGAAAGTCACTAGAATACTCACGAATTATTCTTATAAATTATGTGAGAGTTATGTACACCATTATATATAGAAATTATGTACCTCTAACATTGCTCAACACTAGCTATGTTAACGAGCTGAGCCAGAAAAAAAATGCTCGGGCTTGGCTCGAGCTTTTGGTGCCGAGTTTTTTGAGCCAAGCCGAGTCCGGTCAAAAAAAATAAGGCTCGGTCCGAGCCTTAGCAGGCTGAGCAGAGCCCGGCTAGATTTTTTTGTTTTTTTTTTAATGTTACATTTTTTATTTAAAAAATTTAAAATTTGTGCGTTTTATACATACTATAAATTAAAGAAAAAAATTCGGGTTCGACCTGAGCTTTTTAGTGCCGAGCTTTTTTGGGCTTGAGTCGAGCCGAACAAAGCCCGGCCAAAAAATGAGGCTCGGTCCGAGCCTCGGCTAGTTGTAACCGAGCCCGAGACGGGCCCGGCTCGAGCTTTTTCCAAGCTGAGCCTGAGCCGTCGAGTTTTTTTGTGATCCCTACTCAACACTTACAATGTGGGCACCTAGTGTTTTAAAAAAATGTGCGGCCCCCACCGTGTTTCTGTTGGTCTTCTATGGCTTCTACCTCTGTACACGAAGTAATATTGTTTTTAATTATACCATTTACGATATCAAATTTTTCAAAAATTAGCACCTAGAGTCCATATGGATGTAAAATATCCACTTAATCGTTAGTTGTTTATAATAATAAACTTTGACCAATTTTTTTAAAATGTAAATTAATAACTTTACAATTAATATAAAATACAATAAATATTATATTAAACAAATTAAATAAAAGGCTCTCTCTCCCTCACATATCCCTTTCCCACCCCATCCCAAACGCCGACACCACCATCAAACTTCAAATTCCCCAAGGCAAAACAAAAATTCGATTTTATTCGAAGTCTAGGGTGTGTTTGAGTCACATTATTTTGAAAAAATATATTTTGGAATAGTAAAGTGATGGAGAATGTGTGATTGAAAAAGAAGAAAAAGTTATTGATGTGATGAAAAATATTATTTTATTGAAAAATTTGTGGTTGAAAATGAGTAGAATAATGAGAACGGAAAATTTAAATGTGGCTCAAACATGGGCTAAATCTAAAATTACTGTCAAGACCCATGCGAAAAGACCAATTAATGACATTCAAAATCGTTGGTGGAGGCTTATTCGGTGTCTCGAAATTTGGATTCATTTTCTTCTTCATCAACCTGTTGGAAAGTAGTTCCAAAAAGCCCAACAATAAATTCAACGGTGGCAAAAAGAGACTATTTTAGCGTTTCTTGGATAATTTCGAAGTTCCAAATTTGTTAAATAAAGAGAATTCTTAGAAAATATTTGTTGAATTTGTTTGGCTTTTAAATGAGCGACTGCAATAAAGGAGAGAAGAAGAAAATGATAAGTAGTTTGAGCTGATCAACCATAATTATTTATTATTATTTTCAAGCGGGAAGTGGTATGTACCCAAAACTTGGTAGAGTACAACGATGGTGCTAGGAGTACAAGAGGCATTTCACAAGCATGTTATAGGATTTTAAAATTTGCTGAAAAACTCTGTTTCTCCCCCTCCAATTCGGCCGTGGTAGATTCTCACTATCTTTGATAGCCTCAATTGAAGTATATTCAAAAATGGCTTCCGGAGGACGTCTGATTTCTAGTTTGCAAGTGAAGGCTTCCGGTACACAAAAGGGGAGCTCGATGGAGGTGAATGTTGGGAAAATTTGTGATTAGCAGCCGAAATTTTTTGTTCGCAACTGTTGGCTTCCAGTCAGAAAATGGGGAGCTCGACGGAGGTGAATGGGGGGTATTATTTTTCTATTTACCAGCCAAAAGTACGCCAAATTCGGAGTTCACCTGTGACGGGATGAAGAACGCCAACCACTGAAAATTAGAGTGTTTGGGACGCATGAAATTGTGGGAAAATGAAATGTTTTCCTTTCATTTCATTGTTTTCTATGTTTTTGTTTACCTAATTTTTTTTTTTGGAAAGCGCCACATAAACACAATTCAAAACCCTGTAAGAGCCCCGTGAAAGGAGTCCTGTACTCCTAGCATTTTCCAGAGTCCAAACCATTTTCGATTCCACATCTTTTTTATGGGTATTACTGTGTGATGATATAATCGGAATAATTTAGAAAATAAGATGATAATTTTACAGTCGATTTAGGTATTTCACGAGATTTTCCATTTTACTGTCGATAATTTGGGGAAGAAGATGAAATTGCCAACGTTGAGGCGACTGTGTTGTGATGAATTTAGGGGAAAAGATGAGGTTTGGGGTGGAGTGGGTGAGGGTGAGGGTGAGGGTGAGGGTGAGGGTGGAAGAAGATGAATTTTAGTTTCTTTTCTTTTATTTATTTTCTTATTTTAGGTTTTTTAGCCCTGTTTTGTTTGGATTAAAATTCAATTGAAATATCAAGTTAAAGTCAACAATTAATTTTAACCACGTTTCATGGGACCCATAACTTTTCAACCACACATTTCATCATTTTTTTAATCAAAATCTAATTTTAATCTCTATCAAACAAGAGCTTAATTTAATTTTTAATTATTATGATAAAATGCAAAGTTTTCATTTTGCCCTTTTTAATGTGATCAAAATTTACTTTTCTTGGTCAACTAAAGGTCAAAGGAATTTTTTTCATCCATTTGGAATCCAATTGCTAATTTCTAAATGATTTGGTATCGTGAATGATACAAATGAAATGTTTGGATTAAATATGCATAAAAGTGAAATATTTGGTATAATGGCTACAATTTTCCCTAATTTATTGAATTTTTGCAAGTCCGTTCATATAAAACATATTTAGTGCAAATAAAAAAATTTAATTAAAATTTAAGTCAAAGTCAACATTAAATTTTAATCACATATTTTAGGTGATTCATAACTCTTCAATCATGCATTTCATCACTTTTTATCAAGTTACTAAAAATCTAATTTTTATCTAAACCAAACATGGGTATAGTTATAAATTCTTATAACATACCGATCCCAAGTGGATGATGATTTTGTTCACGTTGACGTTAAAAGTGTTTAAAATTTATAGTTATAGATACCTTCTGAGAACAGTAATTAAAATGCAAAAATTAAGAATATTTATCAAATGATCAAGACTCGTGATAGTACGATATTCTAAAGTGCAACTTATTTGAACAATCATTCATAAAATACAATGATCGAATCACTTGTTCAATAGTAACAAGCGATTTTGAGAACTCTTAAAATTTACTCCATAATAATATCTCAATAAAATAAAATAAATCCTTTAAACACTAGGTATCTCAATAAGTTGTAAATTTATAAGGATTTCATTAATAAATGAATTTCAAGCTTAAAAATACATGTAACAAATTCTTTTGAAATTTCACCGAAGGAACTATGGCTAACCTATTCCCCTCCATATCGCGGATAACAATCCCAGAATTCCCGACCATTTTCAGTTTGTTTCTAAAGTCAAAGAAGAATGAAAAAAAGATGGAAAAAAACGAAAAGCTGAATGGAGTTCACCTAAAGAGTGACTTTTCTTGAGAAAGGCTCACGTGGAACGCTCGAATGTTTCTTTTAAAGCAAAAATTTATCGTCGAGATTGTAGAGAGACAAAGTAACTACACATCTTTGAATTTCAATAGTAAAAACTTGTAAGCGAAGAGAAAGCCACCTTTATAGGTCGAGGCAACGTACCTCAACCGTTGGATTAAAACAAGAATGATCCTGGCCATCCATCCCTCAAGCACATGTGAGTAGTTAAATTGAAAAGTCGTCATTAATCAAAGGCCTAGATGAGGTGGGGTAACTCAAGTGCTCGTATAGGCACGTGGCCTCGAACACGCAGTCGTAGGTCATCATTGCCATTTATGACCTAGGAGAACCGTGACTTGGAAGCAGGCGAAGTCCCAACTAGATTTCTTGAAGACATGCAACAACTTTCTCATCCGACGAGGCTCCAGCACCGACAATGTAGCAACCACTAGCAAACCTAATTATACTCGCACTCCATGTCACTATCTTGTTTGGCCCATCAGAGGATATAAAACGTAAGTTGTCAAAGTGATGCATGACTTTATTGGATATACTAGGTAGAGGCTGATCCTCCATGATCTAAACGGAGAACCACAACCTGATGCAAAGTTAATTCGACGTTATTAGCCCTTTAATATGAGAAGGCATCTTCTTACTTCACTTTTCCAAGAGATCCATCCGTACAAGATCTTTCTCAATGATTGATTAATGCGACATATTTGCAACAGATGCCCCACAGTCATATTATCAGTCTACTTTTCAAATGTCAGATCTAGATTATAGGGTGACTACTTTTCAGAATCATTAAATGTCATCGAACTTAGGATTGATGGAGTAATTACCTAGGAGAAAACTCCTCAATCGTTAAGATGAGGCCACATGTTTTTTCAACATATGGTAACTATTCTATCTCTTCTACTATAAAAGCTCAGTTAGTACCATCAGAAGGTAATGCAATTTTACACCCCCACAATATTATTGCTTTCACTTGCAGTATCTGTACATATTCGTGGCTCACGTCTACCATCCATCCCACACCTAAATATACATATACAAATTGATTGTCTCGATAATCGAAGTGTTCACAATTACCTCCCTTACGACCATAAGAGATTATAAGCTTCTAACGATTTGTCCAAATGTGCAAAAGCTATATGCGTGGACATGAGTGGGGCCATGATTTGTTGACCATATCATCTTGTCAAAAAAAGAAAAAAGAAATATCCCCATCCAAATATTAGGTTTGAGTGATGATACGGGAACAACAACTCTGTTGTAAAAGTGAATTTTAAGCGTGTCGTGGTGGTTTTTTAGACTTGAGTGTCTATGTGATTTTGATGGCCATATAACGTTTGTCTTTGTGTCGAGTGATTTCAAGCTATACCCGTTAGTGGATGCTCAACGTGGATTAAGTGTAATAAGCAATCACAAAATCTTTAGGACTTCGATCGAAAAATATAGTGTTGTTCTATTACTTACATTGTGTGGTTGCGTTGATTTTGAGTTTGAATTGCTCATAAAATCCTAAATCATTTTTTGTTATTATAGTTTATGTTCAATTCCAACAAGATTAATTAATTTATGAATTGAGTTCTTTTTTAGTTTTTATTAACCAATTTATGGTGCAAGTGATGAAAAAGATTATGTAACGATCAACAAAGATGTAATAATAATAGTGTGGTAGTAGTGACTTGGTGGTAGTTCCGATTAATAGGAGGATGTTGGCGGTGGCTAGGGACGCTAAGGGGGCGGGTTGGGGTTGGGGCAACTCCCCCGCCTCTCGCCCCATCAAATAATTTCCCGTCCCGTTTACTATCCCGTTTGTTTTATTTATTTTTTGAAATTTTTTTATAATTCATTTTATTGCTCACATTCATTAAAGTAAGATATAATATATTTTTTAATTTTTAATTTATTTTTAAAAGTTAAATTATTCAAATATATTTGGTAAACTAAAACTTTTATTGTTTGTCATATTTTTTAGATAATCTTAATTGTCATTTTCTATGAGAAGTAATGAAATTTCGTGGAATTTTTCATTTAAAATATTGAAGTTTAAAAAAATATTAAAAACTAAAATAAAAAAATCAAACGGGATGGGGCGGGGTACACGTTACACGTACCCGCTCCGTTCTCGATCCAAATACCCGATTAAGCGAGTAATCTCCGCCTTGTTTAGGGCGGGGGCCCGAGTATCAGATTTGTCGGTTTTTTTTCCATCCCTAGCTACCACTGCAGAAAAAATGACCATTTTTCTTTTTCTTTTTTAATATTTTAATTAAGTTTTAAAAGATATAAATTGTATATTATAGCAAAAGTAATATTAATTGAATCTTGAATAAGTAAAAGGTAACAACTGAAAAAGCTTTGTTTTTAAGCCGTGTACTAAATAGCGCGTCAAGGCGCGCCTTGGCGCCAAGCCACTTGGCTTGACGCCTTATTTGGCGGTCAACGCGTCTTATTTAGCTTTGACCGCCAGCTAATGCGTGCCTAGGCGCAATTACGCGCGCTTTTTTATTTTTTTTTTAATTTTTAATTTTTTTTTTCAATTCTTTGAAGTTAAAATTTATTAAAGGTCAATTTCTTCAATTTGCCCTAATTTAAAACAACCATTGAAATAAAATAAAAAAAAATTCTCCTCCAATAAAGAGTTAGATAATATTTAAGTTTTTATGCTATTTATTTACTATTTTGTATTTAAATTTAAAACTTATCTTTTTTTGTTGAAAACTTTGAAAAATGTATAAAGTTTCTATAAATCTGTTTTAAATGTTTAGTAAGTATTATTTTTAATTATTAAATGATTTTTTGACTGATTAAAAATTAAAATAAGAAAACGTCTTTTTACGCTTTTTTACGCATAAGCTCGCCTATCCCTTAACTTGGTCTCCACACATTGCCACGTATTACGCTTTTTAGAACACTGTTTTTAAGCAAAGAAAAGATATACGCACGACCTTATTCCGATTTCTCACTCAATATATCGTTGATCTGTAATTTGACCTAATTTGCCCTAACCAGCAAAACCTTAGTCCCCAATCCAGGTGGGGAGGGAAAAGAAAGGAAGGAAAAAGGCCTTGGAGTTCTCAGAACGATGTCGTACGACGACGTGGAGATTGAGGACATGGAGTGGAACGAGGGATTGCAAGCTTTTACATACCCATGCCCTTGCGGCGACCTTTTCCAGATAACCAAAGAGGATTTGCGGATCGGTGAGGAAATTGCGCGGTGCCCTAGCTGTTCTTTGTATATCACAGTCATCTACAATCTCGAGGACTTTCAGGAGTCCAAGAAAAAAATTGAGCCCGAGAAGCAGCAGCCCGTAGCCGTAGCTTGAAAATTTTCTGGGTATAATTTTATATGTCGGAGCGAGGAATATAATCTTAAAAAAGACGAGATTTTCATAGATTGTGTTTGGAATTTTTTGTATTATTTAGAGAGAGAATATCAATTGGGGAGTAAATGGTCTATCTAGGGTTTTTTCTTTAATAGCGTGGGATTAGATATTGCAAAATTGAAATTTTATTTCACCTAATAATTTTCTGCAATATTTCCGGGATCATATTTACAGTAGTGAGAAGATAAACCAATGCCTTTTTTTTTTACCCTTTTTCAAATATGTGGTTAAATTAACAAGAGATTTGTGACTGAGCAGGATGATGTGTTCATTGCTGAAGTTGCTTATGTAATTCATGAAGTGATTGTTAAGAATTATTTTGGATGTTCTGGAAGATATTTAAGGGACTTGCTGAACTCGTGGGGTATTTCTTCTGCATTACATTCCACACTGCAACATGCTGAACTTGTCATCCCCTGATCTAATGTGATAGCAAAATCTCGATCTTGAGTAGTCATGGTTTCATGCTTGAAGTTTTTCTTTCTTTTAACTGACTAGTTTGCTGTGAAATGTGCATAAATTGCTATCTGTCTCTGTGCCTGAATAAGTCAGGACATTAATTTGAGATGATAACTAGACATGTTATACATTTATTTTTATGACAGCGCACATATCATGTTGACAAATCATTAGTGTCAAAATCTATTGTTCGAACATTCGTAAGTTTGCATTTGCTTAGAAGAGAATTCTGTTAACCAATCAACTTTGATTGTACATGGCATTACTTTGTAATTGTAGCTTTAAAGCAGTTTTATAGGCCCCTATTTTGTTTAGCTAAAAATCAGATTTTTATAAATTTTGATAAAAGTTGATGAAATGCGTGGTTGAAAAGTTGAAGGTCTCGTCAAAGTTTTGGTTGAAAATGAATTTGAAAGTGAGTTTCTCTGAAGATTTAGAAACCCGAAGGCAGTGTTTTGTTAGTATTTCCGTGAAATGTGATGGGGTAGGAGGCTGAAGCCTGAAATTCATTTACCGTAGGCAGTATTTTTAGAACGTTGCGTCTGTAACTTAACCAAAAAATCCTTGAGAATAGGGGTAGCAATGTAAAGTACAGATTTTCATGTCTAATTTTTGGTCGATTAGGAAGTATTTTACTTTATTGCTTCTGCCTCTACAGGGGCTCTTATTTTCAATGGATGCTCAATAAAATTTCAGTGGTAGTTTCATATTCAATTATTTTCCCATAGGTTTGCTAAAATTGTAGAGATACTTGAAAGTTGAAAAGTATTTATTCGCATCTCCGGAGTCTAAATGTGTTCTGGATTAAGATCTACTGTTAGCATAAGTTGTCTATTATTGTATGATTTCTGTAACTTCTGCTCCTCGAGTAAAAAAAAAATTAAAAAAAATCTGATTGTTGTACATCTGCATCATACTCCTAGAAGAATTACATCTAGTGTACTTTCAAGATGTGTGATAGTTACTTCTCTGCAATCAATTTTTGCAAAATAAAATATGTGCACATGATGCAATATATTTAAAAATTGTAGTTTCGCCCACCTGTCCAAGGCTAAGTCGTGGGATTTGATTGTGGACTTAAAACACCACCTATAGATGGTTTATAACCAATTTTCTAGATAAGGCTTGCATATTTTGTCTTGTTGAGGCGGTTAGTATATTTGATCTTCAAATACTATCATTGATTCTTGTGACCCATAAGCCTTCTAGCCTCCGCACAGCATTGTAGTAAAACTCCCCAGTCTCGACTTTTGAAGAGCTTGGGCCGTGTCTTGGTTCCATTGTGGCTCATCCATCTTCTAGATATAGCTACTGATTATTAGTTACTGTCTTAACAACTACCTAATCAGACTCTAGTTCCTTCTCTAGCATGTTCATCTCTTTGCTCCTCTAGCTAATTCATAGACTGTTTCAAATCTATTTTACCTGTTTATGAATCCATCCACTTCTGTTGTTCACTTAATGGGCGCCAAACTTGAACAAATTTTTACAATTTTAACACACGCAAGCTCACGACCGATACAAATTCTACTTGGGTAGGCCTAATTTTGTCCCTTTCAAGGTAACTTTCTGTAAACTTACATTGTTTGATGTCCATTTTTTTCTCCTTCTCATTCTCTTTTTCATTTTTTTTTTCTTTCTTCATTTCAACCACTCATTTTATCAATAAAATAATATTATACAAACTCAAAAATTCTCCTTACTTTTTAATCAAACATTCTTCCATCAATCACTATTTCAAATCAAATTCTTCAAAATTTGTGTCAAACACAACCTTAATGATTGGTTACTTTGGACTAACCATCTGCTGCAGCATAGTGAGCTAAGGTAATATTCCTGGAATTATCTCATTTGAATACTGAAGTTTTAACACATTATCTTGAAAAGGTAGGAATTAGTTGTTTTCTTCATTGGTTATTTGGAGATGTATCATTCTCCACTACATGCTAGTAGGGTCCATATGCCATGTATTTTTGTTTTTCTGGGTCTCTGATATCTTCTGTAGATGCATCTTTCTTCCTCGAATGGATGTACAGATTACCAATAATTATTCAGTTTCCAATCAATCATGGACATCTGACCTGTTCAAAGTGATTGATTGGTGGTCCACTGTTGTCTTTGCTTCTTTTTTTATAGTGGCGGTGGCGACCCGTGGACATGAATTAAGTAATTGACTCGGAGCTTGTATGGGAGGGATTTTTGGGGGAAGAATTGATTTTTGAATAGTGATATGATGGGAAATATGTGGTTGAAAAAGAAGAAAAAATTATTGATGTGATGAAAAAAATTATTTTATTGAAGATTGTGTGGTTGAAAATGAGAATTGATTTACTGTAGAAAATGGGAATCTCTCCCAAACACACTCTTAATTTTTGTGAACTTAAAGAGGTCATTGTTTATACGAGATTCGATCTAATTCTCACTAGAACCAGTTAGAAGAAGTGTTTTGTGGTAGAACGAAAATAATGTTATTCATCATCATGATGATAGAATATCAGTGATCTAGTATTCCATTATTCTTCACATTTTTTTTTCTCTCCCCCCTCCCCTTCCTTTTCATAAACATTGAATTGTTTAATTACATTATTCCACATAGGCTGTCACATCATCGACGTTCCATCATCATAATGATAAATATTATTATTCATCAAATTAACACGGTTTCTTGTAGTTGTTAAGAATTTAATTGTTTTAAATCAGAAAACCTAATAGACAAAATAATCTTTGTCAATGAATAATTTCGATTTAGTTCTTTTGCTTTGTTGGCATCCCCTACATTTCACCAAGGGGCATTTACCTTTCTCGTGCTTTTCTTTTATTTAAATAACATTGAAACGCCATAGGTAAAGTTGTTGGTAACAAAACAAAAGGGCTATGAATATATATATATTAGTTTGTGGAAAACACATGCACAATGCACCAAATAATTGATAAGATGGCAATAAACACGTCACATGAAATGAATTATGCATAAAAATAACATTTGCGCCATTGATAGTTTGAAATAAAAATAAAATAAAATTGGAAACAAATAAATCAAACACAAAGATTTAGAGTATTAATATCATGCTTAATGTGAGAGTTATGCATACTTGTCAAGATAAGTTTTCATTATGAATACTGTTATCAAGCACCACCGCTATTATAATACTAATCTAAGTTTAAGAATGACAAAAAAACCCAATACCCACGGGGCCCCGCCCCGAACGGGGCGAGGGTTACCCTCTTAATCGGGTATTCGAGGCGGGGATGGGGGCGGGTAATGGGCGCCCCGTCCCGTTTAATTTTTTTCTTACTTTTTAATTTTTTTTTAAGAATTCAATACTTTAAATAGAAAATTTTATTAGTTTTAATAGAAAATGGAAACTAAAATTATTTGTCTCAATCTAATGAACGAGGGAAATAATATAAATTATCAAAAACTTTTAAAAAAAATTAAACGGAGCGGTAAACGGGGCAAAGGCCCCTACCTGCCCCCCGACCTACCCCTCGACCTGCCTCGCCTTAAACGGGTAACGGGGCGGGGAAATTCCTCGTCCCCGACTCGCACCGTTGTCATCTCTATCTAAACTACAATAGACACAATTAAATGTAAAATTATGTTATTCATATAATTATGCTCTCGTTTAATGTTACATAGATAATACCATTAGTGGTAAATAACATTATTTTCTCAATATGGAAGGAGTGCACATTTATTTTTCCACAACAATTCTTTTTAGGTGACATAAATGGAATACCTAGACGGTGTTTGGTATAGATTAAAATTAGATTTTAAGTGGATTGTGATAGAAGTTTTTGAAATGTCTAAAAAATTGTTGTAAAAAAGAATTTCAATCAAGCAACATATACAATAAGTTTGACATTCTTGTGGGAGTAATGATATTCATCCTCACTTGAGCTAAATACAAGTATAGGTGGTAACTACATGACATTAAATGATATATCAACGTAAAGGCATTGTCGCGTGATTTATTTTATTGGACTTAATTAAGTGTAACCATCTAAACTGATGTCATACCCTCACTGGGAATGAATGTCATTACTATTCTTGTGAGATAGCATTTTTTTAGACATCAATCTTTACAACACTTCAAACAATCAATGATACAGATTTTGACAATATTTGAAGTGTGTGTACAAGTAATTTAATCCAAGAAACGTTTGTACTTTTCTTCTCCTATATACATAAATGGAATACCTAATATGCCCCTAAAAAAGGTTCGCGGCACGACAATCTAGTATTTAAGCAGGTATTCACTATGGAGTGGACACAATCTTCATCTCTGAATCATAAACTTCAATGGGAACTTTTCTTGGCCATCTTGTACTAGGTTTGGCTCTTGCCTTCCTTGGTATATGGCATACTGTAAACACCATTGGAGCTTATTACATAAAAGGCCCAACTAAGTTTATGTTAAGATTTTGGTATCCATTGAAGACTCCTCTTTGCAAACTAGAACACGCCGAACTCATTCTTGTCTTGTCATTTTCAGTATTTGCGATTTTAATGCAAATCATAGACTTCCCATACATGCAATTCTCCTTCAAGCTAGACAATTTTGAACATGCAACTATGTTTCTCCACGTAGTTATATTTGCACGTTACATTCTATTCTCGGAGTTCAAAAGTTCAACTGATACCCCGGTAGGTGTGTCGGGAATTCTTGCAGCCTCAGTTTTCGGACAAGAACTTTTCCTACTTCATTTTCATTCAACTGATCATGTTGGACTTGAAGGGCATTACCACTGGCTGCTGCAGCTTATAGTTTGCATTTCTCTTGCGGCAGCAATATTTGCAACTTGTTTCCCTACTAGCTTTCCTGTGGCACTTATTCTTACAGTATCTGTCGTTTTCCAAGGTTGCTGGCTCATTAACATGGGATTCGTGTTGTGGGTTCGTAAGTTCATCCCACGTGGATGCGCTGTTCAGTTGAGTAATGCTAGCAACGGTATCATGCTAGGGGCCGTTTTATGTGAAACAGTCGAGGCGGATTTGAGAGCAAGAGCAATGGCTAACTTGCAGTTTAGTTGGATACTTGCAGCAATTTTGATGATTGTGTCATGTATTTCTTTGGTTTTTGATAGACAGCATATGCCACCGAGGATGTCGCCTGAGTACGAGAAACTTAATAGTACCCGATTGCATGATGTTGGATTCATGCAAATCCAACTGTAAGTTGGCTAATTAACCGTAAGTGTTATGCCCTAAGTCTAATCAACTTTGGACATAAATATTTTTAATATATATATAATCGATGCATGTTTATGACAATTTCTATTATTTAATTGAATTAATATTCTAATAAATTAAGAAGGTGTGTGGTAGAGATTAAAATCAAATTAAAATTGAAAATATAGCCGTTATTATTGACTTTTATTAGACGGGTGAGACCCAATAACGGCTATATTTTCAATTTTAATTGGATTTTAAGCCGTACCAAACATGCTCTAAATAATAGAATCCGTAGATTCAAGTCATAGTGATTTGTTAATCATAAGGAGTTGTGATTGTGAAATACAAATTACATATAACTGAATCTTAAATCGTGTGTGGTCATATGTAATAACGAGATACAAATATCGTTATTACGGATAGACCATCACGTGTGTCGTTTCTTACTTATGAAGTAAGTAGCTGATCCCATAAGTTAAAGTGTGGTGACACTTGAATGAACATGTTGATATTTTGTTATAGAACAAAACATTGGAGACCCGCTGGGAGATTTCACATGAATAACTATATGAGTGTCAGTGGGTTCATCTCTAACATTCGGTAGTAGAATTGGTCATTTGACTTGGGGTCATCATAATGCCTTATATGAGGACAATCATACTTTGGTGATATTGGATTTTACTCTACCAAGAGTCGCTAATACGGTATCGTTCGTGTATGTCAAGAATCATATGAAGGTTGTGAATGTTCAATAGATGTTTCGTCATTCTTAGATAGTAAGAGATTATGATCTACATTTTGATCCAGTTAAGTTGATAATGAAATCATTGGCCAATGTGAACTCATAAGTCGAAAAGGAGTTTTCGACTTACATTGACTTAACAGTGGAATAAAAGATATGATCGATGATTGAGATTGACACATATCCATATCTCGTAATTGTTCGGATCATATTGACGAAAGGATTATAGTTTCACAGTAAACGAACAAGTTTGATTTTGTCATACCACGTGACATTTCCCGTCACATGTATTGCCCTGACACATTGCTCAATGTCAATCTGGAATGACGAATGTGAATTAATGATAAATTAAAAGGGGCGTTTTAATTTATCGACTTTGATTAGATCAAAATAATAATTTACGCCGTTAGACATCGTGATTGAGAACCTAATGGGTCACACACAAAAGAGAACCAGAAGAATGATATTTATCAATTAATTAATTTACAAGTGTTGGATAATTAATTAATTGGGTTGTTTATTAATAGACCCGAATTAATTAATTTGATTAATTAATTCATGGACCGGATTAATTAATTAATTGAGTTCATCACTCGCCCTACGTCCACCGGCATTGTCCGCTTTACTGTATTCCTCATGTTATTATTCTGATATAAGATTCTTCATGCAAATCTGCCTCCGAGTACGAATTTTGATTCAATTATAGGAAGTAATGGACCATATTAGAGTGAATAGTGGATAATAGATTCAAGAAACTATACACCATTTAACCTCTGCATTTTCACTAGAACTCTGCCTAATACAGAACAATACATAAAATATAAAAGAAAAAACATTAAATTCTTCATTTAAGAAAAAATCAATAAAGAGTGTTATTGATCAAAAGTAGCAGAAACATTCCAATTTCCTCATTCAGATTCCTCCACAAAAGCTTCAATTCGAAGAAGAACAAAGCCAACTGCTACTCCAACAAGAACCAATCCTGGAATGATGGCAGCAATCTTCAAAATCTCCTCCACTGCGCTGCAGGTGGAAGAAAGAGCTCCGCCACTTCTTCCACCACACTTTGGTGGCTGTCTGAATGACCTAACGATCTTAGCAAATGAATGCTCAGTGAAAACTGGAAGACCTAAAGACACCAAAATGACCTCAATCCACTAACATAGTTTACTTTAATCCTTCTACGGGATAATGAGGCTGGGCTGCAGCCAGAAATGTTGCTGGAGAGATCACAGTCGAGGCTGTTGTCATTGCCAAGTTACTCACAGCCTGTGAAAAGAAAATTGTACGAATTAGACAAAGATGTAATGAAATAATTAAATACGTAATTGAAGAAACTCCTACTTTGAAGTACTAGTGTTTATTTGGATTTAAGTAATAAGAGTTTGCGTGTTTCTAATGATAGAATTGATCAAACTTTGTTAAAATAAGATATACTAAGATATTATTATTTTCTAATAGAAAATGATTAAAAACAGATAAATTTCTTAAAGCTGACATTTGAAGCTTAATCCAAGAAAATGTGCACCATGATATCACCAATCCAGTAAGGTATCTGAAAGAGTAGAAGCACTGATTTTCCTCCAACTGAATTGAGGTTGTCTGCCTTTTTTAATAATCTTTGAATTATTCTTGTTGTACATAATTTTCTACATAATGGATTACTAAATCGACAAGTGGGCTGCCCCCTAATGGATTACCGAATCGACAAGGGGGCAGCCTACTTGTCGATTCGGCAATCCATTATGTAGAAAATTAGATACATATAGCTTGATCCATAATCTTTTATCTTAATCGCAATTTTTGCTTCTCTACGATCATAAATCCGATAGTGTTGTGAAATATTGAAACTTTCATAGCAGATTTATATTGCCTTCACAAATGCTGACCATCCCGTGCTTAAAGTACGCATTATATGACACGCTGGTTTTAAATTGACATGATCGTCACTGTTAGAATTGATACCACTTGTTGTGACACTAATCATCGGATTGAGATATTGAAGTTATATGACAAAATAATAAAGTATTTGATCAAGAACCAAAAAAAAAAAAAAACAATAATTTAAATATAAACAATTCTCTCAAATTTCTAATGTATACAATAACTTATTTCTTTTACTCTTTGTGATACTGCAATAAGTTGGAAATCTCAATTGTAAAAAGTTGTGGCTTTGTCTTCAACTGAGGCAGAATACGTTCCTGCTTCTGATGTTATTAAATAGGGAATTTGGTTAAGTAGACTGTTGAGTGAACTTGGTTTTGTTGATGAAAATGCAACTATGTACTCAAATTACCACAGTGCTATACATTTGAGTAAAAATCTCATATTTCATTATATGACTAAACACATAGATATTAAATATTATTTTATTAGAGATATTATATCAAAAGAAATTCTGAAAATTGGTAAGGTTTCTATCCAACTTAATCCTCCACACATGGGAACTAAAATAATAATTTTAAACAAATTTCATAATTGTTTGAAGCTATTATCTATTTGATACTTTGTGATGCATAGATGGATACTTGGAGCAAATGAAGATCAAATTGCTGATATTTGCTTCTGGCTACACTTATTGTCCAAAATTTTTGGTAGCAAGATGGAGATTGTTGAGGTTCGAACATGTGATCTATGATGTACTCCCAGAATTTGGCCAAAGTTGTATTTTGCTGAACTTGTTTTTATAAGTCATAACATTTTTTTTATGAGATGGCAATCATGGCCCTTGATTTTGGCATTATTGATGAGAGATACATATACACGCACAATACCATTTACGATTAGTAGTTTTTCTTCTTCTGACTTCTAGGTTCTTCTGAGATAATTTTTTTCCCTTTCTTCTTCTTACAACTAGGTTTGATATGTGGGTTTTCATCTCTCTTGATGAACTTGTAAAACAGAGACCATTACACTTTAGCCTCTGAATCTGTGTATTTTCTGAGTGATTACTGTAAGAATAAGGGGTTTCTTATGGTTGTGATCTTCAGTAGGCGAGTTGAAGTTTTTTGAGCGATTCTTTGTAGATCTGCATTTATTATTGAAGAGATAAGTATCTTGTACTTTTCTCTTGTGTTGGAAGAAATGATCTGTGACCTTTATTGCCATTTTTTGGGCTACATAGTGCAACCGAACGAATATCCAATTTTTGGATGTTCAATGGGGGATGTAGGCGTTAGAAGTGGTCACCAAACCTTCAGGTCTTAGGCCGAAATAAATCACTTGTATTCAATCTTTATTTTTTACAAGTTTGCTTTCTGATCTGATCGTTTGAGTTTTATGGAATCTTGTTTTTAAAACTATATTATCTGGGCCTTTCATCTAAGCATATTTTCGAACTTATAAGAAAAATAGACATTAATACGGTCATAGACCTGTTTTAAGTATAATTCTCTCCTTTCAAAGCCCGCAAAAGCAATGAAATAAGAACGCTCTCTATGGCTCTTGGTGTTGGTGAGGTTTCTGTATATATAAAAATAACAGAATAAATAGTGTATTGATTATAGTTCTGCTGATATTGAGATATTAAAGCAAAAGAAATAAAATGTTTTTGAAGGTAAGGTTAGTTTTTCAAGCAAGGTTCTTGCTTTTAACTACATTCAGAAACTCATTTAAGACCTAAAGCTTTTGAAGACAAAGATATATTCTTCTCTTTACAACCAGTCCTGTTCTGTACAGTCAAGAAAGAGATTAATATTTCCAAGGCCATGCCCAACCATGTAGCATTTAATCCCATGTCCAGTGTAAAGATTTGTGTCCCTTCCTCCATCTTCCGTCTTGCCTGTAGTGGGAGCCAGCTGAAGCGAGTTAGGTTGCACCGAAACGGAAACTGAAAATTTGATACGACACATAGAAACTCTATATGAAAAAGGGAAGAAAAAAAAAATTAGGACACGAAGCATCTCTTGTACTGTCGATTTTTGAAATGTGTACTGTGTACAAAATGGGAACGGTAGCGGTGAGGTGGTGGCTTCAACCTTGGCCTAAAATTCTAGCCCCCCACCACCAAAAAAATAAAAAAAAAAGGAGCAGTTTATTCAATAACAAACTTTATTGCCTCGCATACCGCACCTATGTCATTGACATTCATTTTCAGTAAATGCAGAATATGATCTGTACCACCCTATGATCAAAGGGTAGCCGAATCAAAGCTCCCAACTGGCCGTTTCTTAGTTCTGCACCAACAGTTTTCTACCACGTTTTGATTATACAATCTCAACCCAGAACTTCTGGCCTGTGCTCGTATTCCAGAATATTGAAACCTAGTATAGGTTTATTGAGTCGATCAACTCAAATACTCATTTTAATTCTTCGAAAGAAAAAAAAATTTGGAGTCCGGACACGAGGTCAAATATTACGTATGAATCATGTAAGACATTGAGATTCAAACTATACTACTGCCAATTTTTGAAGCTTAATTTAAAAAAACATGTAGAAGAGTAGAGCCATAACAAACATCCCTTCCAAGTGAATTATAATTGTCTTCAAGTCTTTACAATTTTTTATTAGTCACAAAGTTTGCTTCTCTCAAAACACAAAAAAGGAAGGGGATGAGGGATTAATCAAAGTAAAACTAATTTGTTCCTAGTTGAAAATCACTCCCAAGCTGATGATTCATATTTGTTTCCGCACTCCGCTTGTCTTGCAAAGTTTTGAGACCTTCAGCACAGCAGGTCCATTGCTGTGAATTAGTTCGAACACACACACGTCTCCGACCTTGATTTTTTTAGCTTTTGCAAATGCCGCCCAAGATAAGTAACGCACCAAACCATGTCTCATACTGACATCAACTGGCCACTTCTTACCATTAGAATCGTGAAGTTCAATATGTCCCGAAAAATTTGGCAGATGCTCCTTAGCAAATTGAGCTGGCACGTACTTCAGAAACAAAAAAATGTTGCGCCATGTTAGGGGTCTGACGAAGTTATAGCTAAATCACGAAGTCAAGAAAACAACAAAATTTACTATTACAATTAATAAAAACAAGTAATGTAAAGCTCAAGAGCATACCAATACCCACTGTGGAGTCAGGTAAGGTTTCATTTCGACTGTGAAAGAAGGATATGTAAGCAGACTTGTTCCTGCATTGTGTATGGCCTTCTTTCCCAAGTCCCTTTTTCTACCACGATATGATCGCTTTTCCTCTAAAATCAGCAATTCACATACAAGGAAATCATTTCGAGAAACATACGAAAATAAACAAAACTTGCTGGAATTTTGGCGATTTCAGTTGAAAAAAGAAGAGTGAATATTTTCATGATTGTGTCCTTTACCTCGTCTTAACTGAACCACACGTCCATTTGGAGCAACACTTCTCAAAGGGGAGGCCACTAGTTCTGTAGGGAGGGAATCTAGAATTGTAACAGAGTCGTCATCACGTTGCTCTTCTCTTTCAGGTATAGAATTCCGCGGATGATAATTGGTTTCTTTAAAATTACGACTGTTATTAAATGGATAGTGAAGCTCCATGGCTGTCATGTCAAATATATGAACTTTGAAGCTTGAGTTCCCTATGTATTTAAAGACTATCCAATCCCAATGTTCAATGGAGTGGTCCTGAAAAAACTTATCCCAGCCACGATCAAGCCAAAGTTTCTTTTCCTCCACCAATCTCACATGCCAAACACCACCAACACGATCAGTGAGTTTGACAACACTGGAGAGTTCGTGTTTGTATGCTTCCACAAAAGCATCCGGGAGACTCTGCACAAATACATAATATGTTTTAGTACAAACAATGAATGCTTTCTATGTTACTAGTTGGAAAACACGCAAGTTTATCTGTTATGCATCAAATGTTTCTGCCAAATAAAAAAATGGAATGCAGTAAATCTTGTATTTTCAAAACTAACAGTTTTGTTAGAGACGTTTTGAACATAGAATATGGCAACAACCCCTGATGTGATCGAAGGTGCCATTGCAATGAGAACAAGTCCAGGAAAGGATCCGTTGATCGTTCAAAAAGGGCCAATGATGCAATCGAGAATAAAGCGGTGAAAGAGGCAATGACATTGCTCCTTTAAGATACGGTTGACGATATGACGATCGTGACAAAGAATGAGGCAAGTTTCATGTTGGGGTCGAGGTCAGAAAACACTTGAATCAATGTGTTAGAGGCAAGCGAAGATGGAGGCCAGGCGGAAGAACCATGCAGCCGCATGGTTTGATACCGCGAGCCATAGAGGCTCGCCTGGTCCTTCCATGCGACCGCATGGATTAACACCATGCGGCCGCATGGTATAAAATATGGATGGATTTTTCATTTTTCCGCGAATTTCCTTATTTTACTAGAATTCTATTTTATTGCGTTATTTTGTAATTTTGGCAAGATAATTCTGGTTTTTACTAGATTCTAGGGTTTAGTATAAATAGTTATTTTCTTTTCATTGTAAAGACCAATATTATTATTGAGATTAAAATCTTGTGAGGCTTTAAGCTTTCAACCTTGTAATTCATTAAGCAATTTTGAACTTATCAAGAATCGCATTCTTGTGGCGTTCAAACATTCGGGTTATTACGCGTGTAATCAAGAGGTCAACATATTGTCGGCAATTGTGTTGGTTGTTTGGTTCATTAATCTTGGGTCGAATCCAAAACCTAGATTAATTGGCTTTTTGGGTTGGTTCTAATCTCATTGTGGGTTGCGTAGCTACAATTGCTACGTGGTTCTCATCAACCCCCTTTTTCTTTACCCGTACTTTTTTTTACAGGGGAAAATTATGATTCCAGGCAGTAAAAACGAAAGCTATCTTGATGGAGTATGATCCACAGGAAACAGTAAAAATAAGGGTTATGAGCCTTCAACTTGGGTAGAGAATCAAACAGGAAAAAACAGAGTTCACCAAAGAGGAGGGAAAAGTTCGACCTTGTAGTGTTTGTAATAGAACAAATCACATGGAAGACTGTTGACACAAAATCATAATATCATTGCAGGTTTTATAAAAAAATGTCTACATTCAAAGGCTCTCAAAATCGAACAAAAACTGAGGAAATTTACGTGGCCAAGGCAATCATCAAATTCAAACTTCCCATTTTATGGACACACAACAACAAGAAGATCATTTGTTCATGATTTCAAAAGAATTAAATCCTAGAATCAACACAAGTTGGTGTAGAGAACAAAGGGCCTGTTGCAGTGCATACTAGTTAAAGTACTTAGCTAATATCGTATGGCTTGCAAGTACAAAACTTATTTCTAATTGTAATCAATTAAAAGTTTTTATTTCCTTTACAAAACTATGAGCTTGTTTGTCTAAGCTTAAAAAGTTTAATTAGAAGACTAGTAAATCTTACACAAATAAAATATAAAAAAGAGTATGCTCGATTCTAATAGAACCTTGAGTGAGAGAACATATTAGTCAAAGAATGTTGACTAAGGCTGGTAAGAGCTTCTTTCGCTCCTACCCTTAACTTAAAGGTGAGGCTGAACTCGTTATAAAAAAGAGAGGCAAAAAAAAGGATTTCTAGATATAAGGAATATAGAGGGTTAGGATCACGTGCAAGCGGTCATCCGCTGTGCCAAGGAGACTAAGAGAGTCTGGTGCCAAAAAATAGTGTCTTGGTTTTCCTCTTTGATAAATTCAAAACAAAAAGAAAAAAAGAAGTCTCTTCCTCCCCAACCCCAACCCCTTCCCCATTTTCCCAGCCTCTTATCCATTTGTATACTCCTCGAGTATTCTCATCGTGAATCCTACCAGAACACTCTTTACTTCTCAATGGTTGGGCTATAAAAGAAGAAGGGGAATAATAATCAAGTGAAATCTACTAGCATTGTGATGAACCTATATAAACAACCCAAAAATTCTTAAAAAGGCAAAGCTAAATATAGTAAGTGAGATTTATAATGGATCTTCCTGCTGCTAATTGCGAAGGAGTGGGAGAAGCTATTAACCATATCTATCAAAAATTATTGGATATTCCTGTGGCAGCTTCTTCAAAGTATCCACATTTCCTTGCGCTGCTGCTTCAAAAAGCATATTTATCCAATGTCCCCATCTCTTACCAAAGAAATAATTTGACATGTATCATATACAAATGAAATGTCCCATGAGGTCTAGTATGAAAGATTACATTAGAATGATGAAAATACAATAAAGTTCAAGTCTTGATCTTTTTTACTCGTCCACCTCTATTCTTGTCCAACACCAAATTCAAGATTCAAAGCAAGAAACCCATAAACGTACCACCAAGTCTTCATCAGCTCTACCATCTAATGAAAACAACAATAGCATCAATCAAAACGAGACATCACTGCCCCAAAATCCCACAGCAGAGATCAAGAAACAAACTTTAATGGGGGTAGCATCCACAAAAGCCCACAAGAATCCTCCCCTATACAACCTCAATCCTACTGATTCTTCAAATGTTTAGGAGGAAACAAGGACGGGCTTGTTTGGGACGACTACCTTTCTCTGCACAGTACTTCCCCAAGATTAAACTCAATCACAAACTTATCAGAGCACCCGAATCATAACTATCTTTTCATTTCACATTAGAGCTAATCTTGAAAAATAATAACCCATATCACACAGCAACACAGAGAAAAGAAAGGCAAAACTTACGAGTTTGTGTTTGATAGTGGTTGAGGGCAAAATGACTTTGAAAAATCTTGTTGGCAAATCTGGTCTTCCCTCCATTGTTGTTTTTTTGACGTTTTAGCTTTCAAAAAGATTATAAAATCTCTCTTTATCTGATATTTCAATTCCAATATGCAAGTTTTTAAGAAGAAGAAGAAGAAGAAAGCCTGCTTTGGATGTCAGTTCATTGTACTATGATTCTTCATTTATTCTTTTTGAGAAAGCGATTGGCGATTGGCTCTTAATTCTTCTTCTCTTTATAAAGTGCTATACAGTGCGATCTTTCCAAATTTTAACGTAGGAGAATACAATTCCATTGCAAACATAGAAGTAGACAACACACAAAAACAAGTAAAATTCACCATTTCTCTTCATAATTGCATTCATGGACCACTCAAGTCACTGTCAATAATATTACATTTTTAGTAAGGCGTCACCTTCCGCTTCTGTTCTGTACTGTCCAGTCATTTAATGAAGAAATATGTTTAGCATTCAATCCCCTTTTCTGTGTGCAAGAATGTGGTGGTTAGCCTTTCACAGTGTCGTCTCGGACTCTCCTTGGTTAACTAAGCACGAAAACATCCCTTTTCTTGTTCAAGTTTTGCCGTCACCTGGTCGAGCCAGCAGCACATGAGATATTAAAGCAAAAGAAATAAAATGCTTTTGAAGGTAAGGTTAGTTTTTCAAGCAAGGTTCTTGCTTTTAACTACATTCAGAAACTCATTTAAGACCCAAAAGCTTTTGAAGACAGAGGCATATTCTTCTCTTTACAACCACTCCTTTTCTGTACAGTCAAGATAGGGATTAATATTCCAAGGTCATGCCCAACCATGTAACATTTAATCCCATGTGCAGTGTAAAGATTTGTGTACCCTCCTCCATCTTCCGTCTTGCCTGTAGTGGGCGCCAGCTGAAGGGAGTTAGGTTGCACCGAAACAGAAACTGAAAATGTGATGCGACACATAGAAACTCTATATGAAAAAGGAAAAAAAAATTATAATGTGCTATACAGTGCAATCTTTCCAAATTTTAACGTAGGAGAATACAATTCCATTGCAAACATAGACGTAGACCACACACAAAAACAAGTAAAATTCACCATTTCTCTTCATAATTGCATTCATGGCCCACTCAGTCACTGTCAATAATATTACATTTTTAGTAAGGCGTCACCTTCCGCTTCTGTTCTGTACTGTCCAGTCATTTAATGAAGAAATTTATTTAGCATTCAATCCCCTTTTCTGTGTGCAAGAGTATGGTGGTTAACCTTTCACAAAGTAAAAGATTAGAGCTGAATATTGATGAAAGAAAGCTTAAAGTTCATCTCATTCATGGTGCCATATAAATACAGATTATGGCTAAGAGTTTGTTATAACAGAATAAGGAATATACTACATCATCCTACTAGAAAATGACAAGTGTCAAACTAATTATATTCCAATCTCCATAAAATCAGGAAAGACACTAAAATATATTGTTATGTTTGTGGTCCAATCCTAACACCCCCCTTCAAGATGGAGTGTCTTTCAAAGACTCCAAGCTTGTCTCTGAGAAATACAAACCTGGAGTGTCCAAGTGGCTTTGTTAACAAATCAGCAATCTGATCAGAGGTTGGAACATATTGAATTTCCAATTCCTTCTTTAGGACCTTGTCTCTTACAAAGTGGACATCTAGCTCGATGTGTTTTGTTCTTGCGTGATACACGGGATTGGATGCCAGTGCTCCTGCACTCAAGTTGTCACACCATATTTTTGGAGTTGATTCTTGTTTCATTCCAACTTCTTCAAGCAGAGCCATTATCCATGTAATCTCTGAAGCACAGTGAGCCAAGGACCTGTATTCAGCTTCGGTACTAGATCTTGCAACTACGTGTTGCTTCTTTGAGCACCATGACACCAAACTGTCACCAAAGTAGACACAATATCCAGCAGTAGAACGTCTGTCATCTGGGCATGAAGCCCAATCAGCATCAGCAAAGGCAGTTACATTCAAGTCTTCACTTTTCTGAATGACTAGACCATAATTTTGTGACCCCTGCAAGTATCTGAAGACCCGTTTAAGTACTTTCCAGTGCACATTAGTGGGAGCTTGAAGAAACTGACTTAACTTGTTCACAGAGAAGGCAATATCAGGTCGTGTGTGTGTCAAATATTGAAGTGCTCCTACTGCACTTCTGTAGAGTGTTGGATCATTCATGCCTTCACCTTCAATTTTCGAAATTTGCTTTCCTACTGCCATGGGAGTTACACTTGGCTTCAGATTTTCATAGTTGAACCTTTTGAGTAGATCAGTTAGGTATTTCTTCTGAGTAAGGTACAGACCAGTTTTATCTCTGTGTACTTCAATACCTAAGAATTGACTGAGTCCTCCCAAATCCTTGAGAGCAAAGCATTCATTTAATTTATCAATAAACACTTGCAGTCGATGTCTGTTGCTGCCTGTAACTATGATTTCATCTACGTAAACTAATGCAAACAAGATCAGATCTTTATCCACCAGAAAATATAAAGAGTTGTCTGCCTTTGATTGTTTGAACTTCCACTGCAAGAGTGTATCTTTCAACTTATCATACCATGCTCTTGGGGCTTGCCTTAAGCCATACAGTGCTTTCTCAAGCTTACAGACAAAATGTGGAGTGCTTTGCTGTACAAACCCTTGAGGTTGATCTATGTAGACCGTCTCCTCTAATCCTCCATTCAGAAAAAGCGTTATTTACATCTACTTGTCTTATGTCCCAATCTCTAGACACAGCAATAGCGAGTATGATTTTCAAGGTTGAGGGTTTAATCACAGGGCTAAATGTTTCTTTAAAGTCTATTCCAGGTGTCTGAAGAAACCCCTTGGCAACCAGCCTTGCCTTGTACCTCTTCACTTTTCCTTCTCCATCACATTTCAGCTTGAACACCCACTTACTGCCAATTACCTTCCTTCCATGCTCTGGCGGCACTAGCTTCCAAGTTTTATTTTTCACTAGTGCATCATATTCTTCTTTCATTGCATTTCTCCAATTAGTACTTAGCATAGCCTCATCCACACTCTGTGGTTCACAGTCAATCAATTCCTCTGATTTCTCACTAACATATGTTTTTGGTTTGAATATCCCTGCCTTGCCTCTTGTAATCATGTGGTGACTAATGCGTAGCTCACTATTATTGCCAGCATTCTCCTCATTGTCAGTTGCTACAGCATTATTTCTATCAGATTCATTTAACACATTTTCATATGATATTGCTTGATCAGTTTCAGAACTTTCCTCAATCTCACCATCTTCATGATTTAGATTTCTGTCGAAGTAATCTGTAGCAGGGGATATATGTGGTTGAACTATATCAGCTGCAGTTTGAGGGGAATGTGTATGTGTGGACTCTTTTTCAAATGGGAGAGGATACAGGTTATCAGTAATGACATGGGGCTGCGTGTGTTTGTTAATAAAACCAAGTTTGAACGGGAATTCTTTCTCATTGAACACCACATGTCTGGAAGTGTAAATTCTACCCGTTGAGCTCAAGCATCTATATCCTTTATGTGACAGACTATAGCCAAGAAAAACACATCTTTGAGAGTGAAAATCAAATTTATGTTTTTGATATGACCTAAGGCAGGGGTAACAGGTACATCCAAATGTTCTTAGTGTTTTGTAGTCAAAAACCTTTTTATAGAGGATCTGGTAGGGTGATTTTTGTTGAAGAACTGGAGTAGGTAAATTATTTATTAGATAGGTGGCTGTTGTAAAGGCTTCCCACCAATAATGAAGCGGTAGGCAAGCTTGAGCTAGTAAGGTCAACCCAGTTTCAGTAATATGCCTGTGTTTTCTCTCAGCTCTCCCGTTTTGTGCTGATGTATGTGGGCAAGAGTGCCTCAGTTCAATGCCTGATTTGGAAGCAATTTGGTTGAAATTTCTATACTCACCCCCCCAGTTTGACTGTAGGATCTTTATTTTTCTTTCAAACTTAGTTTCTACCATTTGTTTGAATTGAGTGAAGATGCCTAATGCTTCTGATTTTTGTCTCATAGGATAGATCCAAGAGTACCTGCTATAGTTATCAACAAATAGGATATAGTATCTAAAGCCTGAGGTAGAATTCTTAGGGGCAGGTCCCCAAACATCACTATGTACCAGATCTAGTGGATTAAGTGCATGTGAATTAGAATTGGCAAAAGGTAAGGCATGTGATTTTCCCAACTGACAGGCTTCACAAAATTGTGGAAATTCATTAATTTTGATGGACTTATTACATGACTTCAAGACTTGACTCAATACAGGATATGATGGATGGCCTAGTTTCCTATGCCATTCATCTAACTGTGACCTTTCGACACTTTTGGTTGACTCACTGCAACTTTTGGCTGACTCATTGCAACTTTCACCCACAGAGAAGGCTGCAAGGTTATTTTGGTGGCTTGACTCCTTGACTTCAGATTTGAGTTTTGAACTAGGTAACTCCAGCTGATATAGTCCACCTCTAAGTATCCCTTGCAGCAGTGTTTTCTTCGAATGCAGGTCCTTAACAACACAATGATGAGGATAAAATTCCATAAATACATTATTATCAAGTGTTAGCTGTGAAACACTAATCAAATTCTTTCTTATGGCAGGCACATGCAGCAATTTATTCAGTGTAAGAGATTTTTCACTCAAGGTGGGAATATCAGCTGTACCAATATGAGCAATTTTCAAACTATTTCCATTACCAACAAGTAATTTCTGCTTACCTCCATATTCCTGGGCAGCAAGCATATTACCTTTGTCAATGGTCACATGGTTGCTAGCTCCAGAGTCTGCAAACCAACTGGTGTCCCCAATGGTGCTGGGTGAGGCTGTATAGGCTGTAGGAGGCGAGTTCCTTGTCTGACTGCCTGGCCTGTTTCCCATGAACCTCTCATCATATCTATTATAGCACCAGCTGGCCGAGTGATTACTGAGTCCACAAATTTGACATGGACCCTGATTTTCTGATATTCTTCCTGCTCTTCCTCTTCTAGTTCTGCCTCTAGCATTCGAGAATCTTCCCGGTCTAGAAAATCTTCCTCTGAATCCACCTCTTTGAGCAAGGTTAACACTGGATTGATTAATGTTGACTGAGGTCATTTCATTTCTCATTTGACTGAGGTATTCAAGTCTGCTTTCAAACGTCATTAGAACAGATGAGAGTTCATGCCAAGAGATCTCATCTCTACTGTTGATTTGAACAACGATAGGTGTATATTCTTCATCTAATCCAGCAAGAACTTGAGTTACTAAGTCACTGTGGTCTATTGTTTTTCCAGCAATTTGCAAGTTATCTGCCAGCTGCTTGACATTTGCAAGGTACTGATCCACGGACAAAGATCCTTTCCTAGTTCTTTGCAACTCACCAGTGAGGAATGTTACCCTTGATCTGTTCAGTATGCCATAACTTTCTTTAATGGCATTCCATAGCTTGCTGGAACTGGTGCTTCCCATGACTCTCATGGCTATCTCAGGTGTCATGGAAGAGTACAACCATCCCATAAGTAGTTGGTCAATCGAGACCCACTTGTTATACTCAGGATTTTGGGACATTTCAAGTGATTCTCCCTCTCATGTTACAGTTTGAGTTGCTGTGAACTCTGGGGGACATGGCTTTGTTCCCAGCAGGTATTCTTCAAGGTGATGACCTCGAACTATTGGCATTATCATGTTTTGCCATAGTAGGAAATTATTCTTATCTAATTTCACAGATGGAGTCTGTGTGAGGTTTAACCCAAATGGAGAAACCTGATTTGCTCCAGTTTGCGTGGAAGCTGTGGAATTTTGCTCAGTTGAGATGGCTGGATTTTCTGAACCGGCGTTGGCCATAAGTGCTCTGATACCAAGTAAAAGATTAGAGCTGAATATTGATGAAAGAAAGCTTCAGATTCATCTAATTCATGGTGCCATATAAATACAGATTATGGCTAAGAGTTTGTTATAACAGAATAAGGAATATACTACATCATCCTACTAGAAAGTGACAAGTGTCAAACTAATTATATTCCAATCTCCATAAAATCAGGAAAGACACTAAAATATATTGTTATGTTTGTGGTCCAATCCTAACAAAGAAAAAGGCTAAAATCTTGTTAATTTGTGTCCACGCCTGTGTACCAATTATGCACTAGGGATATAACTAGCATGTTCAAAAAGATGAGGGAATTACCAAAAATCTGATTTGTTCACACTCATAATTAAATATAGGAAAAATTGCAACCAAGGTGCCAAACTTTTCATTTAGTAACAGATTTGACCCAAACATTTCATTTGTGTCACCGTAAGTACCAAAGTTTTAAAAAATTCATAGCTTAAATCCAAAATAACAGTTTCTGTCAATTTGACCCCAAAAATCATTAGTTGACCCAGAAATTAAAATTTTAATAATTCTTCCCAAATAAGACGGCATTTTGAACATAATACATTTTCTCTATTAAATCAAAAACAAAAATAAAAAACAAACCCCCCCCATATCCTTCCTTCTTCCCCCATCCCCAACTCCTTCCAGATTTTCTCTCTCCATATACGCAGTTTCTCCCCATTCTCTTTTTTTTTCTCTCTCTAAATCGACTAATAGCAATTCACCCACAAGCATTTGAGTATAAATCAATGTTGGTAAATGGTTTAATATTTGTGAAATGGGTCAACTTTGAGCCCAAATTTTAGTGGGACCCGTGCCTTATTTTTAACGGGACCTAACATATTCACGTTCTACTTCGTAAGAAGACTAACGTGATATATTTATTTATCGAAAACCATTTAGAATTGAATGAAATATTTAATGTCAAAGTAACTCACTTGAAACTATGAAATATTGAAGAATTTGATTTATTTGGAAATTCTCATACACTTGTCCCACATAGAAAAGTTATGAAACTTTGGTGTGGTTTATATACTGTAAGTTTGGGAATTGGATTTGGGCTCTAAGGAATACCAATAGTCTTTAGAAGGGGGGAGACATATATCATATGGGATTCGGTTCAAACCCCATACGCACGCGAGCGCCGCCGACTGGTCGGCTCCGCACGAGCACGTGTCCGAGCCCGGTCTGATTTGTGTACGGGTGCATCCTTGTACTACATTATCTTTTTGGACAAAATTTATTTAATTTTTGGTTCAAATTATAATTAATCAAATTTTTGGGTACTTAATAAAATTAATTTTTATTAATGAGCTTATTTTTGGATAATAATTTTGGATGGTCCGTTAACAGACTTTTTGGATGGTCTCTTAATTTGGGATGGTCTGTTAACCGACTTCTTACTGAACCTTGCTGTCTGTTCGATTTTTTGGGTTTGTCTGAACAGTGGCGACTGTTCTAAAAGAGATTGAAGAATGTTCGAATGGCCACAAACTATTCTATAAATAGTCAGCTCCGTTGCCACTGCCAAAATAATTACACAATTTTCATTGCAAATATTCTCTACATTGAATCTCATCCTCCCTATCTCTCTCTCTCTCGTTCTGATATTCATTTTGAAGTAAGTACACTTCATTGAGTTTACTGGAACTCCTACAGATTGCTGCGCTGCTTTCGTAGGAGACGAAATTCTTTCTATCCTGGGAAACAATTGCTGGACGCCTTTAGCACCATTTGAAGACAGCAAATTCATTTTAAGGAAACATCGTGAAGTTAGTGGGCTCGAATTAAATTTCTGATTATGTTGATCACACCGTTACACCATGCAGATTTCATTAAGGTAATTCTGTCAGATTGTTTTGAAGGAGATACTCCAGAAACAACAATCTTAAAACGAATTTAGTATTTTTTGAATTTATTCTGTTTCTACTCCTTCTCGTTTATCTTCTAATTGTGTTTCAGAAAAGACAACTCCTGGTACTACACTCTCTAATAGTAGTATAGAAAAATCAGAGAAATTTAATTGGTCAAATTTTAAGCATTGGCAACAAAAAAATACTTTTTATCTGACAACATTAAGTTTGGAAAAAAAATTCAAAGAAGATGCGCCTTCATACACCGATGGAGATTCTAATGTTGAGAAATTGGTTGCGGTTGATGCATGGAAACATTCTAATTTTCTGTGTAGAAACTATGTACTCAACGGCCTGGACAACACATTATATAATGTGTACTGCAATGTGAAGTCTGCAAAAGAACTGTGGGAATCCTTGGACACCAAGTATAAAACTGAAGATGCCGGCATGAAGAAATTCATTGTTGGTCGATTTTTGGATTACAAAATGGTTGATAACAAGACTGTCATATCTCACGTTCAAGAACTTCAAATTATACTTAGTGACATCCATGCTGAAGGAATGAAACTTAGTGAATCATTTCAAGTTGCTGCACTAATTGAGAAGTTACAGCCTTCCTGGAAGGACTTCAAGAATTACCTTAAACATAAGCGGAAGGAAATGAAGCTTGAAGATATCATTGTCCGGTTGAGAATAGAAGAAGACAATCGCAAATTTAAAAAGATGAATGGTACATCTAACTCATTGGAATCAAAGGCCAACATTGTGGAAGGAGGCTTAAAGACTAACAAGAAGAGGAAGCACAATAGTGAAGGGCAAACTGGTTCTTTAAAAACTGCTAAAAAGTTCAAAGGCAACTGTTACAATTGCGGCAAGGTAGGACATCGGTCCAAGGATGGTTGAAAGCCTAAAAATGCCAAGGGAAAAACTCATCAAGCCAACGTGACAGAACATGACAACCTTTCTGATAAGGTATAAGACATTAATCTTTCAGCAATCGTTTCTGAATGCAACTTAGTTGGTAACACTAAGGAATGGTGGGTGGATATTGGACTCGACACATATGCTCAAACCGCTGGATGTTCTCTACCTACAAAGCAACGGATAATAAGGAACAACTCTACATGGGAAACTCTTCATCTTCCAATGTTGAAGGACATTGAAAGATAGTGCTGAAAATGACAAGTGGAAAGGAGCCCACTTTGAACGAAGTTCTTCATGTACTTGATATTCGAAAAAAATTAGCATCTGGTTCCTTGTTAAGCAAAAACGGGTTTAAGTTAGTATTTTTCTCAGACAAATTTAAATTTACAAAGAATGACATGTTTGTAGGAAAGGGCTACCTAAATGAGGGGCTATTTAAGTTGAATGTAATGACTATTGTACCTCATATGAATAAAATTACATATTCTTCTTACTTGCTTGAGTCATTTAATATTTGACATGAACGATTAGGACATATAAATAATAATACTTTGCGTAGACTAATCAAATTGGATTTATTACCAAACTGCGATTTTGATCCTAATCACAAATGTGATATATGTATATAAGCAAAAATGACTCGTTTACCCTTTCGTTCTGTTGAAAGAAGTACCAAACCACTAGACTTAATTCACATCGATATTTTTGATTTAAAGTTGGCGCAAACTAGAGACGATAATAAGTACTTTATCACTTTCATCGATGATTGCACTCGATTGCTATGTGTATTTACTCAAAAGCTAAGAAGAAGCAATTGAAGTGTTTAAACACTATAAGTTAGAGGTTGAAAATCAACTTAGCAAAAAGATTAAGGCAATAAGAAGTGCTAGAGGTGGTGAATATGATTCTCCTTTGAACAGTTCTGTTCGAAACATGGAATTATTTATCAAATTACTACGCCTTATTCTCTTCAATCTAATGTCATTACTGAACGCTAGAATAGAACATTGAAGGAGATGATGAATGATATGTTGATAAGTTCTGGATTACCGAAGAACATGTGGGAGATAAGCTTTACTTTCTGCCAACTATATTCTCAACAAATTGTTATATCGAAAAACGCACAAGATACCTTATGAATTATGGAAATGTCACAAACTTAACTATTAATATTTAAGGGTATGGGGATGTGTGGCTAAGGTAGCGATTCCTAAACCTAAAAAAGTTAAGATAGGACCTAAAATCATTGATTGTGCATTCATTGGTTATGCCTATCATAGTAGTGCATACAGATTTATAGTACATAAGTCTGAAATACCCGGCGTGCATGTTAATACGATTATTAAATCAAGGGATATTACATTTTTCAAAAATATTTTTCCTTATAACTTGCAAAGTGAATCAAATTTACTAAAAAGACCTCGTGATAATAATAAGGCTATAGATTAAGAATATGTAAATGAAGAAGAACCTAGACGAAGCAAGGGCTAGGACGACAACCTCATTTGGGCCCGATTTTCTAACATATTTGTTAGAAAATGAACCTAAAACTTTTAAAGAGGCTATGTCATCAACTGAATCTTCCTTTTGGAAAGAAGCGGTTAATAGTGAAATAGAATCCATACTACAAAATCATACATGTGAATTAGTAGACATTCCTTCTGGTAATAAGCCATTGGGGTGTAAATGGATTTTCAAACGGAAAATGAAAGTAAATGGATCTACTGACAAGTATAAGCTAGACTTGGCGCTAAAGGCTACAAGCAAAAAGAAGGTCTTGATTATTCGATACGTATTCACCAATAACAAAAATTACTTCAATACATATGCTTATTACAATAGCATCATTGAATGGTTTGAATATACATCAAATGGATGTTAAAAAGGCCTTTCTGAATGGTGACTTAGATGAAGAAATTTATATGGAGCAACCTGAAGGATTTTTGGCCCCAGGACAAGAAAAGAAAGTGTATCGACTTGTTAAATCACTTTATGGATTAAAACAAGCTCTTAAAAATGGCATGAAAAATTTAACACAGTAATGATGTAAAATGATTTCAAAATTAACGAGTTTGACAAATGTGTATATGTCAAGAGCACTCAAAATGGATATGCCATGGTATGTTTATACGTAGATGACATACTGATTATGGATATCAATGATACCATAATTCAAACTACTAAAAGGATGTTGACAAGTAAGTTTGAAATGAAGGATTTGGAAATAGCCAATGTTGTATTAGAAATTAAGATTTCTAGAACATCTAATGGTCTCATTTTATCTCAAGCACACTACATTGAGAAGATTCTTGATAAATTCAAGAAATGTAACATTATCCCTATGAAAACACTTATGGATACAAGTATGCATCTTGTTTTCAATACTAGTGATAGTAAGTCTCAATTAGAATACTCACGTATTATTGGCAGTTTAATGTATGTCATGAACTGCACTCGACCTGATATTGCTTATTCTATAAGAAGGCTAAGTCAATATACGAGTAATCCAAGCACTGAGCACTGGAAGACAATTGTTATAGTTTTAGGATATTTAAAACATACCAAAAACTTTGGATTGCACTATTCGAGATATCCAGCAGTACTTAAAGGATACTGTGATGCAAATTGGATATCCGATACTAAAGACCCCAAGTCGACAAGTGGATATGTATTTACACTTGGATGTGTTGCAGTGTCATAGAAATCTTCAAAACAAACATATATAGCTAGATCAATGTTCTTTGTGATTTAGGTGCTAGCGTTAACCTTATGTCTTACTCTATTTTTAGGAAACTAAACTTAGGAGAGGCAAAGACGACATCGATTTCTTTGCAATTGGCAGATAGGTCCGTAAAATTCCCACAAGAATTATCAAAGATAGATTGGTGAAAGTAGATAAATTTATTTACCCTGCAGATTTCATCATTTTGGACATGGTTGAGGAGGACAAGGACGTACCATTAATATTGGGAAGACCATTCCTTGCAACATGTCGGGCCTTAACAGATGTCCAGAAGGGACAATTGATGTTGCGATTGAATGAGGAGCAGGTAACATTCAATGTTTTCAATGCAATCAAATATCCTACTGAATTAGACAGTTGTCTGCGCATTGATGTGGTAGATTTGGATGTGGAGGAGACTTTCATTCTTGAGCACCCTCAAGACCACTTAGAGAATCTTCTTGTACACTCACAAGATACAAAAGCAACAGTTGAAGAGATAAGCCAGATCACATATATTGTAGAATCTACGCCGCCTATTAAAAGAAGACAGTTTGAAGAACTAAGTGGAGGACCTAGTAAACCACTACCTTATATTCAGAAAGCACATAATCTTGAGGTCAAGCAACTGCCATCACATTTGAAGTATGCCTACTTGGGAGAGTCGTCTACACTCTCGGTGATTATTGCAAATAAAATGATCGAGTTGGAAGAGTAAAGATTACTAAGAGTTTTGTAAGAACACAAAACAACTATTGGGTGGTCTATAGCAGACATCAGAGGGATTAGTCCATCGATATGCATGTACAAAATCTTAATGGAGGAAGAATATAAGCCAATAGTGGAAAATCAGCGCAGATTGAATCCCACCATGAAGGACGTCGTGCAAATAGAGGTATTAAAGCTTCTTGATGCATGCATCATATATCCAATCTTTGATAGCAAGTGGGTTAGTCCGATTCACGTTGTATCGAAGAAAGAGGGAATTACAGTGGTAAAGAATGAGAATAATAAGCTGATACCAACAAGGTCAGTCACAGGATGGAGGGTATGCATAGACTACATGAAGCTAAATAATGCAACTGGAAAAGATCACTTTTCTTTACCCTTCATTGATCAGATGTTGGAAAGACTTGCAGGGCATTCACATTACTGATTCTTAGATGAGTACTCAGGCTATAATCAGATTGCAATAGCTCTAGAGGATCAGGAGAAGACTATATTTACATGCCCCTATGGTACCTTTGCATATAGAAGAATGCTATTTGGGTTATGTAATGCTACTGCCACATATGCATGATGGCAATCTTTTCAGATATGGTGGAGAAAATCATCGAAGTCTTCATGGATGACTTTTCGGTGTTTGGTTCATCATTTGAGAGTTGCCTCTCAAATTTGGGAATGGTCTTGCGGTGATGTAAGGAAACAAATTTGGTGTTAAATTGGGAGAAGTGCCATTTCATAATGCAAAAAGGAATAGTATTGGGGCACAAAATTTCTGCAAATGGTATCGAGGTGGATAAAGCAAAGATTCAGGTGATAGAAAAGCTATCCCCACCAACTTCAATAAAAGGAGAAGTTAATTTCAGCACCGGTTATAGTTGCACCAAACTGGGAATTGCCATTTGAGTTGATGTGTGACGCCAGCGACTATGCAGTTGGGACAGTACTTGGTCAAAGAAAAGATAAAATTATCCACGTCATTTACTACGCAAGTAAGACTTTGACAAGTGCACAGCTGAATTATGCCACCACGGAAAAAGAGCTGTAAGCAATTATGTTTGCTTTCGATAAATTCAGATCATATCTCATTGGACAGAAGGTAATTGTCTATACAGATCATGCAGCTCTTAAATATTTACTATCTAAGAAAGATGCGAAGCCTTGGCTGATTTGATGGATACTTCTTCTTCAGGAGTTTGACTTAGAGATTCGAGACAAGAAAGGTAGTGAAAATGTTGTAGCAGACTACCTTTCAAGGCTTGAACATGCAGACCAAATGGATGAAGGCAATATAAAGGATTCTTTCCCAGATGAGCGTATATTTGCTATTGATTACTGGCCATGGTATATAGACATAGTGAATTACTTGGCTTGTAAAGTGCTTTCACCTAAGTTAACACATTACCAAAGGAAGAAGTTTTTTTCGGAGTTAAAATATTATTATTGGGAGGATCCCATATTATACAGGAGGGGTGCTGATCAAATAATTCGAAGATGTGTGCCAAATGAGGAGATCCCTTAAATTCTGGAGTGTTCTCACTCGTCAACTTATGCAGGGCATTTTGGATCTTCGAAGACAGCAACGAAAGTTCTTCAATCAGGATTTTATTGGCCCTTATTATTTAAGGATGCTCATGAATTTGTAAAACATTGTGATTAATGCCAACGTACAGGGACTATCTCCAAAAGGAATGAGGTGTCTTTGAATTCAATTCTAGAAGTGAAACTCTTCAATGTTTGGGGGATAGATTTTATGAAACAATCAGTACGTTTTGGTGGCAGTTGACTATGTATTGAAATGGGTAGAGGCAGTGGCAACACCAACTAATGATGCTCAAGTGGTTGTTAATTTTTTGAAGAGAAATATATTCTCGCATTTTGGCACCCCTAAAACCATTATTAGTGATGGGGGTAAACACTTCTGTAATAGGCTCCTGGAGTCAGTATTGGCAAAGTATGGGGTAAAACATCGAGTTGCTACACCTTATCATCCCCAAACAAGTGGTCGGTGAAAGTGTCAAACAGAGAGCTGAAGAGAATATTGGAGATGATCGTAAATGGCTCGAGAACAAATTGGTCAAGCAAGCTTGATGGTGCACTGTGAACATATCAGACTGCGTACAAAACACCAATAGGGATGTCACCATATCACCTTGTGTTTGGGAAAACTTGTCACCTTCCAGTGGAGTTGGAGCATCGAGCGTATTGTGCAGTAAAGCATCTGAACATGGACATGACAGTAGCTAAAGAAAAGAGGATGCTGTAATTGAATGAATTGGATTAATTTCGAATGAATGCCTTTGAGAATACAAAACTTTATAAGGAAAGGACAAAGAGACTGCATGATAAATACATCCAGAGACGTGAGTTTACTCCAGGTCAAAAAGTTTTATTGTTCAATTCTAGGTTGAAACTTTTCCCTGGGAAATTGCGTTCCGATGGTCTGGACCATTCACAGTTGTTCAAGTCTTTCCACATGGAGTAGTTGAGGTGACTCATGAGATAAAAGGTAACTTCAAGGTAAATGGGCAACGTTTGAAAGCATATTTGGGTGGCAATTTTGATAAAGAGAAGTCATTAACCCAACTTCACACACCGGAATGATCAAGGTGGCAGGTCTAACTAAAGACTATAAATTCAGCACTTATTGGGAAACAACCCAATTTCTTTTCCTTTTCTTTATTTTATTTTTCGTATTGCATTGCACGTAATTTTATTCTTGATTAATAGGTTGTATTAGTTATAAGCATGTTTCAGTTTACAGGGTATCATCATCCTATCATGTCTTTCTTTATGCCTTTGAATTTATTGTTGGTTGTTTCAATTGTTTGGGCTAAGTAACATATGTTCTATGTTATTTGATCTTTATTGTTCGATTTGACCGTTGTGTGCAGGAACATGACGTCGTGGAATACTCAATCCAACACAAACCAAGGGGAAAGCATGATAGAAAAAGATTGTCTAGCCGTAACACATAATGCCTCATGCTTGCAACAGAAAAAAAATCGGGGAGTACATTCTTCCTTTTTCTTCACTCATCCCCTTATATTCTTACTTATGTTTTATGACATTGAGAACAATGTCGGTTTTAAGTTTGGGGGTGGGAAATCTTTGATTTTTTACTTTTTGTGTGTTTATTTTTCGTTATTACTTTAGTATACAATAGGAAAAAAAACTTCTTCCCAATTTGAAAATTTTCAAAAAAAAAAAGTGTTGTTTTAGACTGTATGCTTGTGTGGATTAGATAGTCTGACCGACAATGATGATTAAATTTGAGATTTGGTGTTGATTTATGAACTGTGGATAAGTTGTATATTAGACTGATTGAGACTTAACTTTGCAAAATTTGATATTATACGTGCACTGAAATTAAGTTGGGCATTGTGATGTTATGAGTTGATTCATATGTTGGATATGTTGATAGATTAAACATAGATGTTTTACCCAATCATAAAAATTATTTATCATTGGATCAAATTTAGCACAGTTTGGGGGTGATTTTGCTGTTGTAGGAAGATACGAATGTGGACAGGGATTCCATGTGTGAAAACTTTTGTGTGGATTGTCTTATATTAATGAGATAATATTGGGTGAAAATCTTAAATTGGAGGTCAGTTTGCTTGAATAGGTGTTGATAAGGGGTATTGCACTGATCAATGCATAAATTTTTAAATGTGAAAATTCTCTTTGAAGCCTTTTTTACTTGGGTTATTAAGCCTATAAGGGTGTTTAAAACCTAATGTTCTAAAGTCATCTGATTTGGGAGTTATCGGCCTAAAGGCCGTTACATGGGTAATTTAGAAAGCTTTAGGGAGATAATATAAAAAAAAAAGAAAAAAAAAAGAGAAATACATTTGAAAATCAGAAAAAAAAAGTGCATGAAAAAGGAAAAAAAAAAAAGAACACTAAATGTTTTGGTTACGCTCTAAACACTTATTTGAGGAAATTTGACTTTTGATGGATGATAATTAGCCTAATTGAGTCTTGAATGTTGAAACAATCAAAGAATTGGAGAATCCTTGTTTATTGATGTGTTCACTTGCAATTAGTATAATCCACTTGAACTAGAGAGGGTAAGGACAGTAATGAAAAATTCAACATTAGATTACACACTGGGAAAAGAGTGAAAAAAGAACAAGTTTGGGGTGTGTGAATCATACGAGAGGTGAAATGATATATTTGACCACGGAGGGTCGGGAACTGAAGCAACTTGTAAAGTCATGATGTCTATTTAGTTTTTCACACACACACACACACATACACATGTCAACTTTGCATTGGAAGAGTGATTATTAGTTTGGTATTGTGAATTTGAAGCGATTTATAAATTTAATACTATGATTTCAAATACTGAGATAAGAGGTAAAATTGTCTAACCGAATACTTTTGCATGCTTGTGTGTTTGTTGTTATTTAGATTATAATTTTGTTTGAGGACAAACAAATGTTTAAGTTTGAGGGTAGTTGATAAGTGTAACTTTTACACTTATTCGAGACTAGAAATAGCGACATTTGATAGTTATTTTGATAGAATATATTCTAAATTGTTGTATTTTATGTTTAATAGGTAAAATATTTTGAATGAAAAAGAAATGGAAGAAAGGAAGCAAAAGATAGCGAAAAATGGCAAAAATCTCAAGTACAAGGACCAATTTGCTTTAGATGAAAGAATGGAGGATTTGGAAGCAAGCATTAATTTAATTCGGCATTGGATTTAATTGGGCTTCAATTTTAATGGACTTGTGTTGTTGGATTAAAAAATTAATTAGGTTTTATATTCAAATTATATATATACCCACGGCAGACATTGGCAGAGGAGAGCTGCACAGAATATATACACGCAGCCAAAAACAGAAAATATATATATACGAGCCGGGTTTCAACAAAAAAGAAAACTTGTGGATTCTTTAATATATTACTCACACAGCAAACATAGGAGAGTTGGTGGCAGCATATATATTTGCACATAGTAAACGAGGCAGAAAAGGGAAATTGGAACACACACATACACACGTAACAGAGGCTGGGAACAGAAAATCAAATTCATTCCAGATTTCTTCACGTTTCGTCAATTTTCGGTGATGTCGTTCCTCTTTTGCGTGTTTAATTTCAATATTATGTTAGGCTAGATTTTTATATTGTTAAAGATATAGATGAACCTTGTTTTGAAACTTTTAGTATCAATTAATTATTTTGACAATAATTTGTTTGAATGCACTTGTGCCATTCTTTCAAACTCTTCTTTAATTTTAGGACACAAATCATTTGATAGTTTAAAATAATTAGCCAAGGGGACACTTACACTTTTGGATTCAACCATAGAAAACTTGCTAAGTAATTTTAAAATATATATTTTTTACTAAGGCTTGGTATGCCTTCTTTTCTATCTCTCTTAACTTCCATACCTAAAATCTTTCTAACCGGACCTAAGTCCTTCATTTCAAACTCAGATTTTAGTTTGTCTTTAATTTCCTCAATCTCTTTTATGTCATGACTTACTAATATCATGTCATCCACATAAAGAAGTAGATAAAGTGAATTAGCTCCACCTTGACCCTTACAATAAAGACAAGTATCGAAGTTACTTCTCTTAAACCCAAGTCCAAGAACGAAATTGTCTAACTTTTCGTACCATTGTCTTGGAACTTGTTTTAAGCCATATAGAGATTTCTTAAGAATGCATACTAAGTCAGCTTTCTTATTCATTTCAAATTCTCTAGGTTGTTTCATGTAAATGGTTTAATCTAAATCTCCATTTAGAAAAGTAGTTTTTACATCTAATTGGTCCAACTCCCAATTAAATTGAGTGGCCAAAGCAAGAATGACACGAACTGTAGTAAACTTTACTACAGGTGAAAAAAATTCATTGAAATCAACTCCTTTTTGAGTAAAACATTTTGTTACCAAACAGACTTTGTATCTTATGTCATTCTCACTTTGTTCACCTCTTTTTATTTTAAAAATCAATTTACAATCCACAACCCTCTTACCCTCCAATCTTTTTACCAAAATCCATGTTTTATTTTTGTTGAGAGACTTCATTTCATCTTGCGTGGCTGCAAGCCATTGCTTAGAATCTTTGCTACTCAAAGCCTCCTCATAGGATTTCGGTTCTTCCTCAATCATATCACGATAGGACAACAAGGAAACATCATCTTCAAACCTAGCTGGAGGTCTAATAACTCTTCTTTCCCTATCTCTAACAAGTTGGTAATCAACAAGGGGATGTTCATTCTCAAAATCAGCCTTAGGAACCTCAACAGGTTCAATTTCAGCTTTAAGTTGTTCATCATTTTGAGGGACAGATTGATTTAAATCATCCCATGATTTCTCCACCTCAATCTCAACCCTTTTTCTCACATTTTCATATTGCTCAGGGGTTTCTAAAAGGTTTGCAGGTTGCTGTTCAGACTTAAAACATGGTAGGTCATCCTTATTAAATACCACATTTCTACTTATAATGACCTTATAGCATTTAAGCTTTCTCACCCATACTCTATGGCCTTTAACCCCTTTCCCATAGCCCAAAAACACACGCTTGAGGGCTCTAGGTTCCAATTTACCTTCAGTTTGGTGTGCAAAAGCTGCACACCCCAAAACCCTCAAGTTATTAAAGTCAACTGGTTTTCCTCTCCATTTTTCCTCGGGGATCTTAAAGTCTATAGCACTAGAAGGGCATCTATTAATCGGATAACTAGCAGTCTTAACCGCTTCATCCCAAGAAGTTTTAGGCAGGCCAAAACAAAACAACATGCATCTCACTTTATCAAGAATGGTACGATTCATTCTTTCAGCCAAGCCATTTTGTTGTGGTGTGTGTGTGTGTGTGACTGTTCTATGTCTTAACATACCAGATGATTTGCACAATTCATCAAACTCATAATTGCAGAATTCCAAACCATTATGTCCAATTTTTTCTTGAAAAATCATCAATGACAAGCAAATAATATTTAAAACCAGAATGTGTACTCACAGTTGCTGGTCCCCATAGATTAGCATGCAAATATTCGAGTATGGAGACAGATTTATGCATTCCAGGTAGGAAAGGTAATTTATTATGCTTTCATAAAATACAATGGTCACAAAAAACTCAATTTTTCAATGTTATCTTTACCAAAAACACCATGTTTTTTCAAAATCTGTAGACCTTTATCACTAATATTTGGGGCTGAGATTACTGCTGAAGTGGACTCCAAAAATATTTTAGATTGTAAAATGTAAAGGCCATGTCTCTTGGGAACTTCTATTATCAGTTGAGAGTCCCTCAAGATTTTAATGTATCCCTTATTGATCACAATGTCATAGTTAAGGACATCTAAAACCCTTAAGGAAATCAGATTTCTTTGCAAATCAGGAACATATCTTGTCTTTTCAAGAATCAACTTATTATCCCCTTTTAGGTTCAAAGTGATAGTTCTCACACCTTTTACTTGACATGTCATGTGATTTCTCATTAAAACCTTACCACCAGTTACAATTTCAAAATCAGTAAACAATTCTTTATTAGGACACATATGGTAGGTGCAACTGGAGTCAAGAATCCACTATTGACAGGGTAGACAGCTAACAGTCATATAAACTTCATCAACATTAGAATCATTATAAGCCAAAGCAGCCCACCATCATTTTTTGACTTATTTTTAGAGTAAAAAAATCTTTTAGGACACTCTTTAATAAAATGACATTCTTCTAGGCAATAGAAACACTTTTTCCCTTTGTTCTTCATTTTATTTTTGTCCTTAAAGTTGCCTTTTTTCTTATGTCTAGGTTTCTTGTTGAAATTACCATTTTTGGGATTAAACTTGGACTTTATCGTTAAATTAATGCCACTAACAGATTCTTTCTTATCAGATTTTAACTCTAACTCTTTAGATCGTAAATCATTAATGATCACATCAACAGTTAGAGTATCCCTCCCATATTCAGTTGCACTTTTAACATCTTTATATATATCACCAATGGAATTCAATAAAACCACAGTCAACTGCCCATCTGAGAGTTTCTCGTCACAGTTGGTTAGTTCGCGGGTTAATATTTTGAATCTATCAATATTAGCATCAAGGTCAAGAGATGGATCAAATTTAAAATCGAAAAATTGTTTTAGGAGATAAATCTTATTTGGCATAGATTTATTCAAATAAGTTTTCTCCAATTTCTTCCACAATTCAGCAGTAGTCTTAGTCTCACCAATTTCTCTAATTACATTGTCAGATAAATGCAAGAAAATAGTACTCCATGCAGTTTCATCTTGTTCAGTTACTTTACTAGATTCAAGATCAGTAGACCATGACTCATTCGATAGCCTTAGCACATTTTTGTTGAAGTAAAAGAGCTTTTATTTTCTAACGCCAAAGACTAAAGTCTCATTTGCCATTAAAAACTTTCATTTCAAAATTTGTCATTTTAAATGAAAAGAATGTATGCAAATGAGTTAGACACCAAAGAGCAACTTACAATGCAGATCAGTCAAAAAATGTCACCACACAAAGAACACAACAGAGTATACAAATTGCAGGTATAGAGAACAAAACTTATATACAGAACTCTATCAAGCTTAAGTAATGTTGCAGAATGATTTTTAGAAATCAAGATTATCAAGAATCTTGACTTTGATCCAAGTAACCCTCAAATTCCAAACAACTCTTGATTTATGGACAAAGGAATTACGAGGAGTCAATGATTCAGGTTTTCAAAACACAAAGTAGAAAAACTACAGAAGACAGAAACCCAAACAAAGCAGAATATTTAACCAACCTATTAAACTCAATCAAGTCAATAAAACCAACTAGCAGTAAAACTAAACGAGTCAAAACAGCCAAAGCAAGGTATAACACTCAACACAATATAAGCAGCTTGATAGAATCATGAATATTTCAAGAAAAGGAAAGATCTCACCAAATCCCTTGATAAGGATTTCAAGCAAGTTGAAGAGCAGCTCAAGATTCCAGTGTCAATGTCAAGAATAAGCACAACCCAGTCAAGAACTCCCTCCAAAACACTCTAATACCACTATTGGGAGGAGTTCACAACATTAGCTCAAGATAACAAAGTATATGTACAAATCATAAACTAATCTGAACTGAAAATATGAACAATAAGAGCCGAAATCACAAGAACTATAAACTGTAAAGTCGAACACGATATGAACTGCAAGAAAACAACAAAAACCGAAATATGAACTTCAAGAAAATAACTGGAAATTAACTTATCTTTAATTCACAAAAGAACAACACCCACAGGCTGCGCATCTCAGTCCATTAGTGCTTCAATCTCACAAATAACCACTGTTATTGTACAAATCAGACCCCAAAGTAGATTACAAATGAATATAGCACTCAAACAAGCCCTTTTATATCACAAATGAGAACTCTCTTCACTATACCATACAGTTCACACAAGAACCCACCCTCATACTATGAAATCACACAAGATAACATGCTGTAGAGAGTAAAACCAGAAACCAAATGAGATTATTTGATTTCAACATAGAAGAGAAGAGAAGTCTTGAAGAGAGGCACATAGAAGAAAGGAAATCGAAGAATCTCGAAGCCAAAAGTGAGTCTCTCGAACCCTAGGAGCCCATTTAAAGGAATCACTCTACAGTCACCAATCCAACGTCGTTGGAGGCGACACGTGGTGACATCCTTAGCATCCAAAAGACAGGTAAGTGAAGAACACGATTTCAGCTTCTTCCAGAATCACGTTTCTTGCACTAGTTTAAAGAAACCAACTAGAATCAGTTAGCTGGGCTGTTATATTTAGCTGGGCCAACTCAATAAGCCCAATGGGCATTTGCATCATTGTGCCAATTTTCCTTTCATATACTTTCAAAGTTGATTGAATCCTCTTATTCCCAATTAGCAGGAATTGTTATAGATATGTTTTGCACTTCATTGATGTAGCCAATGAACTTGGACTCAATTCTTACATTTTCTTTACTTCAGGTGCTGCTAGTTTATCCCTATTTTTGCATCTTATGTCCCTTGTATTTGAACATAATTAGGATTTAACACTATATAAAAATTCAGATATCAAATTGCCAGTGCCGTGTTTTTCGAGCCCGATTCCGGCTAAGGTCTTGCCGTATGTATTCGTAGAAGACGCGCCCAAGTTGAAGACAATTGGGCTATTTCAAGAAATTCAAAGAGACGAGGGATTATGGTTAACACATTTTCTAAACTACGTTATTCAAGCGTTGAGTACTGATGCAAACACTCCAAAAATCTCCCCACTTTCTCTCTTTTTTCTTCGACCTTAGGCGGTGGTTCAGAGTTGGGATGGAAGCGGAATCGACAAGTCGAAGGTGGTGAAGAAGGGGCTGGAGCGAGTCAACCCTGAAAAGCTTATGAGAGGCTGCTTTGAACTTAGCAAAGAATGTGGGGAGATTTTCATGGGTTTGTTGAATATGAAGAGGCCCTTCACAACCATGAAGGCACTAGACATAAATAAAGTCATTTATGATATTATTGAAAAGTTTGAATGATCGATTAGGGTTTTTGATAGAAGGGTTAGGGTTTATGGAGTTGGTAACGCCAGGTGAAGTTCTAGAAGAAAAGTAGTGGGGTTGAACGCAGCAAAAGGTGTTTATGTTTCACCCCATAATAATACCGTGTATGCCTCTCTAACTGGATTCCGAACCCTTACCTATCCTCCCGCTGACTTTCCCGACCTAGAGTTGACACAGAAATTGACGATAAATGATATTTGGAATATGGGTATTAGGGTATCTCTTATGGCTGTATCCATGGCTATTTTCAATTTATACATCTGTTAAATTTTTGCTAATAATGATAGTTTCTCTTGATAGATGTTCCCATTATCGTTGAAGCCTTGAAGGTGCCGCATCAGGGCACCGTTTTGCAACGAGGTTTTTGATTGTCGTCACTATCATAACAAAGCAAAGGTAAATGTTTATCAATTCATTTTCACAAATTTATTGAAGGTGATTTTGTCTGTATATTTAAGACATTCGACGTTCCTTGGATTTCGAGATATGTTGATTGGAAGTTCTTCTTATTTTTTTCTTTTTTGAATTTGAAATTGTTTGAGTATACTTGTATTTGGTCTACAGTTTGTAGCGTTGAATTTATTTACTTCAAAAATGATAATTTGATTCGATTCATTAAATTATATATTTGAATTATTAATTAGACTAGTTTGGTTTTGCTGTGTCTATCCTGCGTATACCCCAAAAATTATAGTCTCTAATGGTCACTTCGTTGCTTATCGCTGGGAGAGAAAAAGTAGCAATTTGTGAGTTTTTATTTTAAAAACTTTTTTTTATTAATTTAATGTGTTTTATGTGGTTTGATAAAGATGATTATGTTTTGCTGGAGTTCGATAATTTCAAGAAAAAATGCAATTTCCTCTTTCTTCTTCTTCTCTTGAAGACAATCTTGGGATTTCATTTTTCATTTTTTTTCTCTCTTTTGTAGTCGGTCTCCATGAATGTCTCCAATTAGTTTTCTGTAGGTTCCAAGAATGGAAGTACTTGGATTTGTAATTGTAATAAACTACTGAAATGATTTTGTTGAATTTTTATTCAAAAATTATAATTCAGTATATAATGCAGGATAAGAAAAAGATATAGTTCAAATTACGTCTTGGGTAGTTAAAAACTATTGCACTATTTGTTCTGATATATTTTATTTGATTTCCCCTTATGCATTCTAGGGCTTTGTTCTGTCTTATGTCTACGTCGCCCAAATTTTCACCCAACTTGTGAAAACGCTTCATATATCCAATACTGAAAAATGAGAAACAAATATTAGAAATTTAAGATAATTATTTATAAATAAAGTAAGTAAAAATTAAAAATAAAGGACGAAAGTACCGGAATGCAAGTGGATATCCATTCAATGAGTATTTACATTCATTCTGGTTGTTTTCTTGCATTCTCTATATTCGTTCTAACTGTAAATGTTGCAATGAGTTCAATAAAGTAAAATATGTTTTACGACACCATGGATAGTTAAGGAAATCTTCAAAATGCTCTACCATATCTAAAGTTTTGCAGTCAATATTGTTTCTTCCGGTAAGTTTTAAAATACACTCTACTAACATTACCCGTCCAAGTTTGAATTTATCTTGTTGATGTTCACATACATGAAATCTTTCAAAAAGCATTCGCATGTTGAATTTTTTTTTTTTTTTGTACCGTTAAAGTACACAACCCAAAAAAGCTTTCGTATTCCACTTTGATCAGAGGGAGAGAGTGGCCTTGAAGAAAGGCAAAAGAATACCCAAAACTTCTGTTCTAAAAAGCGCGCCTAAGCACGAAGCGGGATGAAAAAGCCTCGCTTTGAGGCTAAGCGGTAATTAAGCGGTCAACGGACAATGTTGATCGCTTAATGCACGACTAAGCGTGCTTTGGCGTGTTAGGCGCGCTTTCTCCTTGGAGGCCCAATTTTCTCCGCCTAGTCGTGTCTACGCGCGCTGTACATGACTCATTTCTTTTGGCTAATGAATAATTACTTAAATATGTTATGCTTCATTAAATGTATATTTCTTTTTGTTTCTTTTTTTTTTGTTTGTCTATAGATGAAGAAAAAAATATTAAATTAGAGTTCGATAAAGAATCAGAATATATAAGATTTAAACCACAAGTTATCTACGTTATGTAATTATGATTTTGAAATTTATCTTTATGAATGAATTATTAAGTAAATGTAGTATTTTATAATTTTAGATGCTTGGTATGTATTATTTGAATTGTTGAATTTTTTTACAATGATTAAAAATAAAAAATAAAAAAATGCATTTTTACGCATAAGTTTCACCTCCTAAAGTTTGAAGTTTGACATTCGCGTCTAACAACGCTTTATACTTTTTAGAATGCTGTCCAAAACATTAAATAAATAAATAAATAAAGGACAAAATAATATCCAGACAAATAAGTACACATATGCAAAGTGAACCTGATGGCTTTCTCAATGAGTTCAGGGATGTAATTCTCATCGAATCAGCGATGGCTGGCATCATGGGAACGGGCTCGGGCTTGGTCTTGCTCGTGCCACCACCCGGAAGTTTCATTTGAAGTATCTAAGTAGTTTGGGAGTGGAGAGCGAAAAGTTTTGCTGTGAATGGTTTGGAAGTTTTTTGGAATTCACGATTTTGATTTGGGGTGGTGGCGTTTTGAACGTATTTAATACGCGATTAAATGTTTTAATTAGTTTTGAGATTACTATTCAAAATTCTCATTTTTGGGTATTTGACGTAATTTCCCATTTGCAATCCTATGAGAGAGAGAATAACAAAGCATTTGATTGCTGGATGAAATTGCGAAGTTCCTACTGAACTACCAAAAGGACATACATCAAAGTCCAAATCTAAGACCATCTGTATTCTGTAATCAAATCCAATTGGAAATCCTATATTCTTTCAAAACCCTGAATTCAAAATCCTTTTCAGTTGAAAGATTTTCTTATTTCCAAACTCAAGGAGGGCATTAATGGATTTGGGAGAATTGTGGGCCATCTTCGGACCCGGAGTTTCCGGCGCAGTCTTTGGCGCCGGCTGGTGGTTCTGGGTGGACGCCGTAGTATGCAGTTCCGTTAAAGTCTCTTTCCTCCACTATCTTCCAGGTATGCGCATGTGTATCTGCATCTATATATTTGTTGGGTGGGGTTTTGGATTTTCCAATAGAGATTTTTAGTTCTATTTGTTACGTGCTGTTAAGAGTGAAATTATAATTTTAAGAAAGATTAATCAACATGTAACGCTTGAACTATCGATCTTAACAAAATTGAGCTTTTAAGATGTAAACTCCAACTTTTTTTTTTTGTGAAACTATTAATTTTTTTCTGCTTTTACATTTTTTATTGCAGGCATTTTTGCCTCTTTGGCTGCTTTGATGTTCAATACTGTTAATAAAGAAGACATTGACGACTCACCCTACGGCTATGGAGAAGAAGAGTGGAGGTCAGTAGTACTTGTTACTATGCTCGTGTAACTTTTTCTTTGCTATTTGGGTTTGAAGGATTTGTATTTGAAGCATTCTGTGCTTAGGATTTTCTTCTTTCCTTTGCTGTTTTTTTTGGGATAATTTTATTATTGTTACTTAAGTTTCGGGAGGAAGTGTGCATTTCCTTTTCTCTGTTTTGTTAAGTTTTAGGATTCAAAATAAAAATTCTTGAGGGCGTGTTAAACATCTCATCTAAAAGTTTGAGCTGATAGAGAGCAGACACATTTCTTCATCTAAATTTAGTCTTGAATACATGCCAAACTAGATGACGCATGCTCAAATCATCATAAATTGATGGCGACGAACCTTGTACTTGAGTCACCTACTTGATTTTTTGTTTAAAAGCTTAAGTTGTCGGAGACGAGAGGCGTGAGACCCATTTATTCATCTAAATATAGCCTCTGTTTGCGAGGAATATATATAAGTGGTTTATTTAATACATAAATAGGAATGAGTGGTAGATAAGTGGATAATACTTGTGGGTTTATTGGTATGCGTAATTGAAAATGAAATTTAACCATGTACAATGATTTATAAATTTTGCCAAAACGGAGGCTTAGTCTTGAATAGGGTGAGAAATATTTTTAATTTTTAAGTAATCAAGAGGAATATGAATAACACTCCAATAGCTCGTTGATTCAACACATGAATACTGAAAATTGGCCAAATATCAAGGAAAAACTCTTATTTTATTAATTTATCAAAGCAAAAAACATCCGTCACAATATCTGTGCAGCTGAGATGTAGAGAAAGCCTAATTGAATTTTAAATTATATATACTCCCTTGTTCCCTAACTTCTTTTGGAAAATAATTATTAAGTCTAGTTTTATAATATATAAACTAAATAAAAACAATAAAACCAAAATGTAAAATGCTAAAATTGCCCAAGCCCAAACTGTTTTCCATCTTCATCACTCTCTCTAGGTTGACAAAAATTAGTCCTCGAATTATGTGTCGCATCTTTATCAGTTGTCTCTTAACCATAGCAATCCATTGGGCGAGGATAGCCAGAAAAACAGCCTCCAAAGATATATTGTGCATGTCGATGTACTGGACCAATTTTCTTGAAAGTATTAAAATTGAACCAGCTGCATGATGATAGTACAAATTTTGAGCACAACTTTCCAGCCATTCAAGAGTGTGTTACAATGGGAGTTAAGGAAATCTGAGAAGTTAATTACTCCTAGCAAGACTTGGACTTCAAACTTTTTTTCACCCTCAGATGCTTTAGTGGCTGCATCTTTGAGGGTGCTACCCCGCCACAGTATTGCAATATTAGCGAGCTAAAGGCACAGATTCCCGTCACCGTATGGCCAAAGTTCTAATAATTATCGTTATTACTTTATAAATTTGACAATGGACCCATACCTGTACATAGCTAGATTTTCTTAAGATGCATCAGACCGGATTTAACAGTCCTTGAAGAATCAGAAAATGACATTGGATGGATTCGCTTCCCTCGATCCATGAATGGGAAATGACAAGGACATGCTTGTCAGTCGAGATTAAACCATCCTCTTGACCGTAAGTAAGAATAGGAATTTTAGAGCCAAATGCTAAAAAAACCCACTTCTGTTGGAGTTGTGATTCCAAAATTATACAGCCAAATTAAGGTGAGGCACGAGTTTTGTTTCTACAATTTGACGAGGATCAGTTCTCTCCTTGATGTTGCAATCAAATTCATTATTCTAACCAACTAACTCATATTTATCTTCACAAATTTGACAAATCTGCCTACTCAAACCTACAAATTCTTTATCGAACATATTGAAAATAATTGGGGCGCCGTCGCAAGTGTTATTACCCATAAACTCTTCTTTTTCAACATAAAAAATTAGTGGGCCAATTTAGTCCTCTTCTAAATCAATGCCCATCAACATCTCTGGATCAAAAGGGGCAAAAATACTATTGTTTTCGTCAGAGTCCTCCGCAATCTCATCAATCACTGCATTTTTATGGTCGACATTCCTGTGGCCATCAATCCATCTTGGTACATCTACTACTTCAACACCTCTGTTTGTTAACGCAGTCGTTTTGTATCTATCACTTAATCCAACACTTCACCTGTAGACGCAATTGTGCTAACTCATTGTGTTGCTAATTCATTATGTCGCATGATTTTTGCTATCTGAGTTCAAGAGAAATATGACACTCCAATAACTCTTTGATTCAACCTATGAATACCGAGAATTAGCAATACGGAGAAGAAACTTTCAATATTTTATTAGTGCGTCAAAACAAAAAACATCCATCATAATGTGTGTGCAGTTGATATAAAGAGAAAACCTAATTGACTTTTAATCATATTTGCACCCGTGGTCCGAGGTCCCTAACTTCTTTTCGAAAAATATTTACTAAGCCCCGGTTCGACTCCATGTTTTTTAAAACTCCTTTTCTTCCACTCAAGTTTAAATTTTTGGTTGATAGAGGAATCAAATGGTATACTTCATTTGTTGGTATCTTAAGAGGATCAAAAGCTTTTTTCTGTTAAAAAACATCGATGAAGGTGGAAGATGCACTATTCCATGGTGGGGATAGATAAAACAAAAAAAAACAAAAAAAAAAAAGAAGAGAGAGAGAGAGAGAGAAACTCGTTCCCTACCATACATTTTATGAGACTTATAACTTTTATCAACTTTTCAACTACACAATTTATCAACTTTTATCAAACTCTAAAAAAAAAAATGATTTTTGGCTAAACCAAATAGGGGCTAAGTCTAGTTTTATAAAATAATAAAATACCTAAATGGATGAAATAAACCAAAATCTAAGAGGATAAAATTCCCAAGCCCAAACTTTTCCGTCTTCATCCAGTTGAATGGTACTTATTAAATTGATTTTTGGTTTAAGTTCGTTTCAGGTTGCTTTATAACTCATTGAAAAGAAAACCAGTTTTTGAGGTGAAACTGGATATAATGGAATCAACTGAAAACCCAAACAAACTAGCTTAATGTAGTTAGGTATTGGTTAAAAATCAAACCAGATGTCCTACACCTGGATTGCATAAATAAATGGGGTGACATTTGGTAAACTTCTCAGCTTCAAAAGCCTGTTTCCAAGTTCCATGAGGGAGTTTTTACTTTCCAAATTCCAACAGTCCAGTGTGAGAAGCTCACCTACATGGCTATTAAATACCTCTTTCTTAGAAACTTAAAAAAGCTATTTAAGTGGCAAAGTTAAACTTGTGTTATGTCCTTATGTTAGTTCAAGCAAATCTTACCTTAATTTATCTTAATTTACCAATAATCAATATATTATTGGAAGCTTCTAAAAGTCCATCTTATGAACCCAATTTCTGCAAATAGAGCTTGCATTCCAAATTCAAAGCCAAACAGATCCTTGTACTAAATAATTTATCATATATAGATTAATCACTAATAGCAGTTCTATTATACTCCTTCCTTGACTTGAACCTCCTTTAGCCATACCTAAATTAGTTCTACATGTGCTGTTCTCATTGCTCTCTCATTCTTTTTTACTGCAAAAAAAATGTTTTTGTTTTTTTCCTAGAATGCTTCCAAGCTTAATGTCCTGGATACTCACACCAACAAGCTATTTTGTCAAATATTTCTTTTTATTTGTTGTTTTGATCTGTAATTAAGAAGCATTTATTGAGTGAGGTTTAAAACACGCGAGAGGAAAAATGTTGGAATGTAATTTAAACCATTAAATTATACAGCTGTTTTATGTTTCAATTTATAGTCTGCCTTTTAACCTTCATAAAGTGCTTGTGTTCATATCGATAAACTATTTTATTTTTTTTTCCTTTCTCTAGCTAGTAGTTGAAATGCTTTCCCATCTTCACCCCATTTTTTGTTTGCTAAAATACATCAAAGCTCCCTCTGTTTGAAATTAAAGACCGTGCTGATCAGTCCTTCTTTTGAATGATATCTAGTAGATCAAGTTGTGAAAATTATTTATTCTGGAAAATGAGTGTTCCTTTTTAAAGGAGATCTCTGAAGAGTCCTGCATTATTCAAAGACAAAATGTAGAAAAAATGCCATGAAAACCACCCCGTATTTGGTAGTTGAAATTGTTTGAATGGTAATAACTGTGAGTTAAGTTACACACGGAAATCCAAGACTGCTCCTGTGAATTTTTTTATGACAGACATCAACTCATCTTATTGACATTGATTTCGGACAAAAATTATGAATGCGTTCTTGATAAAATAAGCACGATGAAACTCCTTTCTGAATCTTCTAAGTTGGGTGTTGGTGCAATCGCATTACTTTAATTTTGACTTGTTATGGGAAAGCTAGTAGCAACCTCTGGGGTCCTTAAAATTCACGAGAATGTGACCTCTTAGGAATTGAATTTTTTCAAGGAGAATTGATATGTGAAGAGGTTGGAGTTTCATTTGCTGTTTCAATCCTTAGAATGTAGTTTAGAGTAAAATTTCATTTGCATTCTTAGTTTTTGTCAATCCACATGAGTTATTTTCTACTATATCTTCAACCAATGAAATTCAAGAACTCAACAACATTCACAAACCGAACATTCATATTTCTTAGTTCTCAAGAATTTGTGAATTCTTATCTAATTTTTCAAAAAAAAAAAAATTTAAAAATTCCTACATGGTTCTTTTCGTTAGCCGACCCTAAATTTTTTGAAATAGATTAATACTCAGGTTTTTGTTGTTTATATCAATGTTTTGAAATCCGTTCTGGTCATTGGCCTGGAAAATGTAGAGGGTCAAAGAGTTCAACTGAGATTGAATTGGGAGTCAAAAATAATTCTTATTTCATCAATATAAAAATAAAAAAATGTATCAATAACTAGAAATTATAGTTCTATGAAGCCAAGGATACATAACATGGCATGGGTATATGTCCTGGCCGAATCTCTCCTTAAAGAGTATAATTTTTTATTTAATTGAGAAACCGAAAACTTATTCAACCATCCCCGTATTAAATAATTTTTTTGTTTAATTAGGCTATAACTGGACCAGTTCATGGTTTTTCCTTTTGGTTTTTATATTACTTGTCACTGTGGCAACATTGTGGAAACGTTTTACCAAAAAGCAAAAATGAAATTGAAAGTGAGTGCGTTCACGTGTTTCTTATCTTAACCTCTTCTTCAATGATTTTGTACATCCAACCGGATGGCACTTTGGTGGAAACGCATCGCAGTATGCACCTCACTTAAATGCTTTAATGTGTTTGTAGTATCTTTTTCGGTTCACAAGTGGCATAATTTTTTTTTTAAACAGTTCCAACTTCTGAAATTGCAGGGTCAAACTTTGGCTTTTCATTGCATATATTGTATCCTTCGTCTCCCTGGCCGCTTCTGTGGGCCTATTGATACAAGATGCGCTGGTGAAATCTGGACCTTCGGCATGGACAGGAATTGCAGGTGTTTTTCAATGTGTGTTTGTATTAATCAGGTACTTACGATTGGTTTTTTGGTTTATTTTTTATTGACAGAATAATTTATTTGGTGGTTCTAGGGACAAATTTCTTTTTATTGCTCCCCCTCCCTACCTTTTCTGGTCATTTGATTTTTTTTGCTTTCCTTTATTTTTTGGGGTGGTGTGGTGGGGTGGAAGGGGACGCCCTAGTTTTTGTGGGCTTTCTTGTGCTCTAGAGTGCTTGTGGTCTCTCAATTTAGCGCTGAGTTCCTAAATGTCAATGAACAACTCATATTAATTACAGTGGTCTTGGAAGTCTACAGTTTAGGATTCAGGTTTACGCCCCCTTCCCCGAACCCCCCACCCCCACACGCACACCAAGCAACAACTCAATGCCATTTTTTTGCATGATCTATATTTGTCTCTGTTGATGATTTATGTTTATGATATTCTTGCAGTGGGCTGATGTACTGGACTTCTCATTCTGAATAACCAAGTACCCTCAGAGGTAGACTGCCTGGAACTTGTGTTAGATACGAAGGTCGGTCTGTTTTATTCAAAAAGTTTTGAAGACCCTTGTACGAAACATTCAGAATGTGCTCTAAAATGTCAGGGTATCTCGTCCGCAAGTGAATACTGTAAAACTTTATGAAAGGGTTGAGAAACTAATGCTATTATTCTCGAACAATTGATTTTTTTTTTCTTTCCGATCACATTTAGTGGTGTTGGAACAAAATTTGTTGCAGTAAATAATATTTCCAAAATTGACTTGCTAAACAATAAGAACAGAATGTAATAATCTAAACGAGTAAAAACAAAACAGAAAACATTAAACGAGTACAAACAGAATAGAAAGCATTAAACGAGTAAGAACAGAAAGCATTAAACGAGTAAAAACAGAAAGTTTAAACAATTGTAGAATTCGGAATGAGGATGATCGGGCGAGAACTAGGATCTCTGTCCTTAAGACGTTTTTACCCCGTCACATAGTGCTTACGGTATGTGGTAAAGCATCTTCCAAGATACAACTATCGGGCACTTGCAGAAGCAGCACTTCGACTGGAAGACAACAAACCAGAACTGGATGTACTCTCCCAGACAAATGCAGAAAAAGAAAAAAACGAGAAGAAGACTATATATGCAGTATGAGTTTGAGTGTTTGTTGGTTTGTCAAAATGAAAGCCTGAGGACCCTTTAAATAGAGGAGGGGAGTTTGATGGTTGAGCCTCGTACAACTCCCCATTTTGAGCAGTTTCATCACTCAAGCCCACTTAACTCACGGTTAAGCAGTTAAGACGTCCACTTAACTCACCGTTTTAATAAACTAATGAAAATGGAGGGAATTCAGATAAATTTTAAATAAATTTAATCCAAAAAATTAATATTGACCTGGCCAGGCCCAGGCCCAGGCCCAAGCCCAAGCCCAGACCCACGACCACGACCCGACCTGACCTGACCTCGAGCTCGAGCTCGTGCTCGTGTCATGCCGAGCTGAGCCGAGCCGGTCGGTCGGACGGACAGCGGCGGAGGCGCGCACGCGCGCATGTGGCCTTCGATTAGTCTGACATTTTCTAAGACTCCCCCCTTTCAAAAACTATTGGTACCCCTTGGAACCCAAACTCATTTCCAAACTTGAGGTTTATTAAGTGGTTCAAGGTTGTGTTTACAACCTATGTGAGATTGGAACAGTTTTCCAATTATTTCCCATTTATTCCTCTTATTTATTGTTCAACTTTCAACCATAATTTCTCATTCATATTGAAATGATTTTTTACAATTAAATATTCTACACTCATCTACTCGGAACGTAGAATTTAATTGAACATTTATTTCGACAATTCGAACATTAGGTCCCACTTAAAATTGTGGTCAAAGTTGACCTACTTGGCACCATTTCCAACAATCCCCCACATGAATGGAAATTATCATGACTATGCGATGCAGAACGAACTAAGAGTATAGTCAAAAGACTTATTGCATCAGGAGAGGTAGCTTTTGGCTTTGAACCTACCTTAGTGGAATACTATCAAGTTTACTTGGCTAATCAGTGAACTGATGTCTTTAACTGTTCAGCTGTTTGTGTAAACCAAGGCAACAATATCCACACAATAATCTTTCTATTCAATTCTTAGGTTCTCATAGTTGTGTTCATTTTTTGCCCTGAACAATTCTTGGGATTCATAAGTGCTTTAGAGAATTTTAAGCCTCAAATTCTCATAGAAGCGGCCCCACTTCACATTTATATAGGTGATCTCCTATTAAGAGTATTCTGTTGTACTCCACTCGGATTATCCAAGCTATAGGAATCATTAAAAGTTACAACTTAACCTTTTACATTTTGCAGACAGCACTTTTAATAAAGGGATGGTTAAGTGCTTAACTGAGTTTTAATAACTTAGCTGTCCCATTGAACCAAAATCTTGGGATCTCCAGTCAACAAGCTTGAGTTACCATCATTAAGATTCATGCATGTTCGGCTTTAATCTCATTCCCTTTGATAGATAATATACTTGATCTCTTGGTAGGCCTTTTGTAAGCGGATCCGTTAGATTCTCCCTTGATTTCACATAATCAATGGAGATAATACCATTTGAGATCAACTGCTTTATGGTATTGTGTCTACGACGTATATATCTAGACTTACCATTATACATGTAATTTTGTGCCCTTGCAATAGCTAACTGATTGTCACGGTGAATACTAATTGCAGGCACCGGCTTACGTCAACATGGAATATCCTCTAAGAAGTTACGAAGTCATTCTCCTTCTAAACTCCGATTCCATTGTTGATCGAGCTATGCAAGTTTGCTTTGAAGATTTCCAAGACATAACCGCACCACCAAGTGTAAATATATAACTACTTGTGGATTTAGAATCTTTCATATCAGATATCCAATTTGCATCACAGTATCCTTCTAATACTGCTGGATATCTCATATAATGTAATCCAAATTTTAAGATATATTTTAAGTATCGAAGTACCCTATTCAATGCCTTCCAGTGATCATTGCTTGGATTACATGTGAACCTACTCAATTTATTAACTGCGAACGCAATATCATGACGTGTGCAGTTCATTAAATACATCAAACTTCCAATAACCTGAGAATATCTTAATTGATGTACATGTTCACCTTTATTTTTTGCTAAGTGTAGACTCGTGTCTACTGGAGTTTTAACTGGACTTTCATCAAAAACTCCAAATCTCTTTAGCACATACTCAACATAATGAAATTGTGAAAGAACGAGGCCATCTGGTGTTTTAGAAATTTTAATTCCAAGAATTATATCTGCTACACCCATGTCCTTCATGTCAAAATGTTTTATTAACATTTTCTTAGTAGACACAATGATATCATGATTGCTACCTAGAATTATCATATCATCCACATATAAACATACCAAGACATGTGTTGTCGGTGTACTCTTATTATACACACATTTATCACACTCGTTAATTTTAAAACCATTTGACAACATTGTTTTGTCAAATTTTTGGTGCCACTGCTTTGACACCTGTTTTAATCCATATAAAGATTTAACGAGTCGGCAAACATTTTTATCTTGTCCATGAGCGACAAATCCTTCAGGTTGCTCTATGTATATTTCTTCTTTCAACTCACCATTTAGAAAAGTTGTTTTAACATCCATTTGATGAATTTCGAGATTATGTATCGCAGCAATTGTAATAAGGATTCTTATCGAAGTAATCCTCGTTACTAGTGAGTAAGTATCAAAGAAATCAAGACTTTCCTTTTATCTATATCTTTTTGCTACCAAACGAGCCTTGTATTTATCAATAGATCCATCCGATTTTAACTTTTTCTTGAAAATCCACTTGCAACCTAGAGGTTTATTTCCAGGTGGGAGATCAACCAACTCCCAAGTATGATTTTGCATTATCGATTCAATTTCACCATTGATAGCTTCTTTCCAAAAAGGAGCCTCTGGTGTTGACATTGCTTCACTGAATGTCTTTAGTTCATCTTCGATCATGTACGTTAGAAATTCTGAACCGAAGGACGTAGACTTTCTAGTCCTTTTACTGCGTTTGAGTTCTTTTTCATTTTCATCATTATTTGCAGTATCGTAAGTTCATTTTATTGAACTTACATCATTTTTATCTTTGCGAGGAAAGACATCTTCGAAGAAACTTGCATTTCTTGACTCAATTATTGTATCTTTATGTATATCCGGAATCTCGAATTTATGCACAAGGAAATGGTGCACTACTGTTATGAGCATATCCAATAAACATGCAATTTACAGTTTTTGGTCCTATTTTTATTTATTTAGGTTTTGACACTTCTACCTTTACCAAACACCCTTTCAAGTACTTATATGAAGGTTTATGACATTTTCATAACTCGTAAGGTGTTTCATCATTTACTTTGTGTGGTATTTTGTTAAGAATGTGATTTGTTGAGAGGATAGCTTCCTCCCACAAATTCTGTGGAGACCAAAACTATCAACATAGCATTCATCATTTCTTTAAGCGTGCGACTTTTTCGTTCTGTAATACCATTAGATTGAGGTGAGTAATGAGCCGTTGTTTGATGAATGATGCTTTGTTGAGAACAAAATTCTTCAAACGGTGCTCCATATTCTCCACATCTATCGCTTCGAACAATTTTTATTGTTTTGCTAAGTTGATTTTCAACTTCATTCTTATAATGTTTAAACATTTCCAAAGCCTCATCTTTGCTTCTTAACAAATAAACATAACAATACCGAGTGCAGTCGTCAATGAAAGTAATGAAATAATTTTTTCCACCTTTAGTTTGTACAAATTTCAAATCACATATATCACTGTGAATTAATTCTCAAGGTAAAGTATTTCTATCAACTGATGGAAATGGTCTTTTACCTAACTTAGCGTCAACACAAGTTTCATGTTTGTGATTAGGATCGAACTTAAAGAAGGTAGCAAATTTAAGTTCATTAATTTGCGCACAGATTTAAAGTTTGCATGTTCTAATATTTTATGCCATAAACAAGAAGAATCAACAATATACGCAAAAGTAGAAGGTTCATTCATCTTGTTCAATTTAGGTACAATAGTAAGGACGTTCATCTTGAACATCCCATCAGTCATGAAACCCTTCCCAACATACATTCCATTTTTAGTTAGTACAAATTTGTCAGATACAAATACTAATTTAAACCTATTCTTGCTAAGAAAGGAACCAGAAATAAGATTTTTCCGAATGTTCGGCACATGCAGCACATTGTTGAAGACGAGTTCCTTGCCAGATGTCATCTTCAAGGTCACCTTTTCTTGTTCTTCAACCTTTGAGCTTAAGGAATTTTCCATGAACAATTGTTCTCCATCGATAGTTTTATAATCAGAAAACACGTTCTTTTCAGCACAAATGTGACGAGTGGCACCAATATCCACCCACCATTCCTTGGGATTTCCAACACTATTATATTCAGATATTACAGCAGATAGGTGCATTTCTTGAACACCTTCAGTCAGATTTTCAGTTTCAACAATATGTGCACGGTCAATTTGCTTTTAGGCTTGCGACAGTCACTTGCACAATGTTCGGGTTGCCACAGTTGAACTTCTTGTTCTTCTGGTTGTTTTCATTTTTCTTCGGAGCAAAGTCTGAGTGCTTCCTTTTCATGTTCTTCTTTGAACTTGATTCAGCCATATTTGTCTTAGCTTCCATGCTTGGTTCCCCGTTCCTCCTTTCAGATTTCTTAGTATCTTCTTCGATCCTCAAACGCACAATCATCTCCTCCATGTTCATTTCCTTGGGTTTGTGTTTGAGGTAATTTTTGAAATCTCTCCATAAAGGCGGGAGTTTTCCAATTACTGCTGCTACTTGAAATGACTCACTTACAGTCATTTTTTCAACATGTAAATCGTGGAGAAGTACCTGCAAATCTTGAACTTGGGAAATAACAGATTTAGAGTCAATCATTTTATAATCTAAAATTTTACTGATAAGAAATTTTTTAGATCCAGCATCTTTAGTTTTATATTTTTTCTCTAAAAATTCTCATAATTTTTTTGTAGTTTTCATTATGCTATATACACCATGTAGCGAATCATTCAGTTCATTCAGTACATAGTTTTTGCATAAGAAATCAGAATGTTTCCATGCGTCCAAAGGAATAATCGAAACTCGATTATTTTCTCCTTGTTGAATAGAAGGAGAATTCTCAGTGAGAAACCTTGTCAGGTTCATAGTGGTGAGATAGAACAACATCTTCTGCTGCCATCTCTTAAAATCGACCCCATTAAATTTTTCAGGTTTCTCTCCATAAGGAATGTGAGTTGAAGTAGACGGACCAACCATAGTTGACGTAACTGTAGCCATAGTTGGTGTCGTATTAGGGGTCATAGCCACAGTAGGGGTCACATTCATAGTAGGGGGAATTGCATTCATCACAAAAGTGTTAGCCATTTCTGTTTTCAAAACAGAAGATCGACAAATCAGAATTTACAAATAAAACTCTGCAGAATAGTATCGTACTTGAAATAAGCAAGTACAGTTCTGGAAATAGTATTTATTAAAAATAAAAATGTCTTAAGATTGTTAGAATAAAATTTGTTGCAGTAAATAATATTTCTAGAATTGACTTGCTAAACAGTAAGAACAGAATGTAATAATCTAAACGAGTAAGAACAGAAAGCATTAAACGAGTAAAAACAGAAAGTTTAAACAATTGCAGAATTCGGAATGAGGATGATCGAGGCGAGAACTAGGCTCTCTGTCCTTAAAACGTTTTTACTCCGTCGCACGGTGCTTACGGTATGTAGTAAAGCATCTCCCAAGATACAACGATCGGGCACTTGCAGAAACAGCACTTCGACTGCAAGACAACGAACCAGGACTGGATGTACTCTCCCAGACAAATGCAAAAAAAGAAAAAAAAAACGAGAAGAAGACTATGTATGCAGTATGAGTTCGAGTGTTTGTTGGTGTGTCAAAATGAAAGCTTGAGGACCCTTTAAATAGAGGGGGGAGTTTGACGGTTGAGCCTCGTACAACTCCTCATTTTGAGCAGTTTCACCACTCACGCCTACTTAACTCACGGTTGAGCAGTTAAGACGTCCACTTAACTCACCGTTTTAATAAACTAATGAAAAGGGAGGGAATTCAGATAAAATTTAAAATTAATATTGACCTGACCAACGATTCGAGCTCGTGCCGAGCCGGTCGATCGGATGGAAGGCGGTGTGCGTGTGGCCTTCGGTTAGTCTAGATATTGTCTAAGACTCCCCCCTTTCAAAAACTATTGGGACCCATTGGGGTCCAAACTCATTTCCAAACTTGAGATTTATTAAGTCGTTCAAAGTTGTGTTTACAACCTATGTGGGATTGGAACATTTTTCCAATTATTCCTCTTATTTATTGTCCAACTTTCAACCATAATTTATCATTCATATTGAAATGATTTTTCACAATTAAATATTCTATACTCATCTACTTGGAACGTAGAATTTAATTGAACATTTATTTCGACAATTCGAACATTGGGTCCCACTTAAAATTGTGGTCAAAGTTGACCCACTTGACACCATTTTTAACAAGTAGTGTATTCAATTTAGATTTTAAAGACTTTTTTAAGTGATCGACTTTTGTAGAATTTGTGGATTTTTATTGAATTTTATAGATTTGTACAAAATTATGGAAGTTTATTGAAGACTTTTATTTAAAGACTTCTGCAGTTTTTTTTATAATATATATAGAATTCCACTCTTGAAAACTTTATATAAAATAGAATTCACTTGGTTTAAGAGAACCAATAGGGAGTTTCCATCGATTCCTACTGTCCCCTCCCCATCGTCGTGTAATAATTTTTTCAAAAAGAATAAAAGTCATAAGTCACCTCGATTAGATAAATAAATAATTAAAATATAAAAAATATTATAATATTTTAGTACTATTTAATTAAAAAAAAATTGAAAATCTCTTATGTTCGGTATAACCATGTGTTTTGCCTTTAAAAGTAAATAATCAATTAATATATTTAAAGAAAATTTTTAATGGAGGTTTCGAATCTTTCAAAAATTTGCGTTACCATTTCAAATCTTTAAGTTGTAGCATCTAAACTCAAACTATAATATAGATTCACAGAAGAGCATCACAGCTTTGGGCACTGTTCATTCTGGACACGTGTCGTAATTTCCTATCATCGACATTTTTTTAAAAAATATTTTAATAAATGTACGATAAAAAGATCTCTAATGATTTTAATTAAAAAAAACATCTTACCTTAATTTAACAAATTTCATGCCGATTAAATTGTTTTTTTAAAACTTTAATTAAAAATTGAAAATAAATAAATATATTCATTTTCCATATTGTCACGTGGCCATTTCCAACAATTTGAGATGGTGTCGATTTCGGGTATCGAAAGTATTGCATGATATTGAAGAAAGTAAAAATTCACAGGAATCTTCCCAACTTTATTGAAACACACAAAGTACGAGAAACGTGAAGGATCAACACAGCAATTTGTTGTCTCATCACTGCATTCACTGTTCTATATGTCTAAAATGCACCAACACTTAGAGTCCATTTGATACTACATATTTTCTATGAATTTTTTTTTTTCCATTTTTTCAATTTTGTAGTGTTCGATAGACAAAATTTTTCCGGAAAAATATTTTCCAACTATCAAAATTTTCCACTTTTTTGAGGAAAATAAATTCATGATGTTTCAGTTGGTAAATATTTTCTAGATTTTTTTTTTTTGCAATTAAAATTTTTTTTAGACACAATGGTAAAAAAAAAAAAATTAAAAAAATTCACTTTTATTGACAATTTCCATTTTTTTGAGTGATTGTCACTTTTTCTGAAATTCTATCACTTTTTAGTATTCGTCATTTCTTTTTGAAATTTAGTCACTTTTTTAGTGTGTCACTTTTTTTTTTTATATTTTTTTATTACTTTCTTGAAGTTTCTGTCACATTTTTTATTTATTTTTAATAAAATGTGACACCTAACTTGAAAAAGTGACATTGCGTCACTTAATTTTACACAACATTTTTTTATTTTATTTTCTATTACTTTCTTGAAATTTTTGTTACGTTTTTTGAGCGGCAAACATTTTTTTTAATAAAAGAGTGACACTTAAATTAAAAAAGTAACATTGCTTCACTTTTTTTTTTTTTTAATAAAAATGTGACATAAAAAGTGACTTAAGTTTAAAAAGTGGCACAGAGTCAATTTTATAAAAAGGTGACATTGTATTAAAGAGTGACACTTAATTTACACAGCATTTTCTACTTCTAAAATACTTTATATATGATTTTTCAAAAGATTACTAATTTAAAGGGTATTTTTGTAAATTGCCCTGGATTCTTAGGGAAATTAGGCCCAATACACTAAAAAAAATTAAGTGAAAATTTCATAACTAAGAGGTTAAGTTTTAACATTTCAAATTTAAGAAATAAGATTTAAAATTTAAGATTTTTTAAGGTTTAAAATTTCAAATCTCGGAGTTTTTTAAATTTTATTTATCAATTAATTAATTAAATATATATTTTATTAATTAAATATATTAAGGTCACAATTCCATATAATTTGGTCACACGTTCCATATAATTGGTCACAAATCACAATTTTTATATGTCACAAATTATTCTACGGTTACAATTCAAAAACTTTATAGGCCACAATTTAGGTCACAAATCTATCAAATTAATAAGTCACATATTATTCATTGGTCACAAATCACAAATTTTATATGTCACAAATTATTTTACGGTCACGATTCAAAATTTTTATAGGTCATAATTTATTTATCGATCACGAATAAAAAATTTATATCTCACAATTTATTTATTAGTAACAAATCACAAGTATTATAAGTCGTAACTTATTAGACAATCACAAATTATAAAATTATCGATCACATATTAATAATTTTTTAGGTAACACGTTATTTCTTGATTACAAATTATCGAATTTTAAGGTCATATTCTAATAGTTAGTCACAATAAACGAAATAATTGATCACAATCAATCAAAGCTATTGTGACCACCACCAACACTTGTAACCACCACCTCAGCACTGCCACCAATAGTATCTCCGCATGACAACAAAATCATCATTTCAAATACCACGGCCAAAGTCGTCACCACTACCACCATGCCAAACAATCAACATCACCACCACCCAAACACCACTAAAATCATCGGACCACCACCAACAACCACCACCCTAAAACCATTAAAACCAAGAACCACCAACACACATCCAACTAAAAGAACAAAAAACAATTATCATCACCATGATATGTTCGTCGCTGCAGCCGCCATCTAGGTCCTTACAAGCGCGATCTGCAGCACAACCTCTCTGCCCAGCACCACTGTGCAGCAATATCGTCGTTACAGTTCACCACACTACACAACACCGTATGCACAAATCACCACAGCCCACCATAAATTTCATCATTTTTTTCTATCACACACACGGAGATCACCATTGCATAATGATGCAGCACCTCTTATAGCATCATCGTCCCTCACATCGCAAACCACCGGTTGCGCTCGAGGCGCTGATGTAGCAAACCACCACTCCATTAAAACGGATCGAGGCAGCGCTCAAACCACCGTACAAAACAAAATCCAAATCGGATCGAGGAGACGCTGCAATAAAGTAAATCTCTAGCAAATCAGCTCTACAACGGCGAGCAACTTTCGTCGCTGTGAGCGCTAGTGCCATGTCGATACCAGTTCCAGTGACAACGACGAGCGAGATGAGAGGTAGAAAGATTGAAAATTTAGGGTTTGTGGAAATGCGGTCGGGTGGATGGAGGTAGGATCGCCGGAGCTGGAGCATGCTTTATTTTACCTATTGACGTCGAAGCCCCTGGTGGGAGAGAGGGAGAGGGAGAGAGAAGGAAGACATGGGTAACGATTTGGGATTTTAGGATTTTTAGGTTTTGGGTAGTATTTAATATTTGAATCAATATTCGATTTTTGTATAAATAAAGTTTATATTTGATTTTTGAAATTAAATTCTTAAAATTCCGGTTTCGTGTAATTTCCACAAAAATAATTAATTAGATTAATCCCCTAAAACTAATTAAATCATTTAAGATCGTATTAAATACGTTACCAAACACCCCCAATATATCTTTCATTAGATTTCTGCAACAAAGAATTAGTAGCCACATCATTATAATCAAATTTTGCACTCTCGACCTCATTTCTTTCCATTAATGAAAGGAATAGTTATCGGCAAATCTCATTCCTTCAATTTCATCACTATTATTGAAGCTTTCACGTCAGTTCCAATGACAAAATCTTTCAAATTCTTCGCATTCAATGCTTTTCATGAACATACAATTTTCAGCAGTTAAGATAAGCATAAGCTTGAAAGCCAACATCGTTGGCCTCCCCAATGTCGAAAAATCCACTCTATTTAATGTCGTAGTATATCTCTTTTCTAATTTCCCATCAATTGAATTAACAAACGTTTTTTCTTTCCTTTCCATGCTTGTTCGTATGGAAGTAACCTTTTTTTTAATTATTTTCTAATTGTAATTTGTTATTTTAAACGATAATCTACGTACAAATCGTTTAGGGGTTGTTCTTTTCGTGTTTTAGTTTTGAGTTTTGAATTTATTTTGTATTTTGTGTTTTGAGTGTCTGTTTTGAAATTGTTGAAAATGCGTTTTTTTTGGTCATTTTGAAAACATAAAAATGGAAAACGCGTTTATTTTGACATTTTGAGAATATTTTTTTATAATATTTTATTCAAGAAATCTGATTATTCAATAAATTATAATAGTTTATTGTTAATATAGTATTAAATAACATATATATTTTGAAGTCAGTGAATTTTAAAATATTTTTTTCTAGATATAAAAACGCAACCTTATATATTTTTAATAATATTTTATTCAAAAAATCTGATTATTCAATAAATTATAATAGTTTAATGTTAATATAGTATTAAATAACATATACATTTTACAGTCGGTGACTTAAAATATGGTTTTCCAGATATAAAAAATATGTCCCAAATTAAATTTGGCAAAACAGTTCAATCAATACGATTAGAAGTTTACATGTCATAACACAAACAAGTAGATATTACACAAAATATAAAATATATCCACGAAGTTATGTACGACGTCTTGAGTAGTCATTCTACATGTGTATAGTAATTTGATCTCTGACTTGTCCCATTTAAGCTATTTGACTAGCATCAAAATATATGACTGCTTGATCTTGACCCGACTCCGGTATATCTTGAAAAACTATGTTCATCATCTCCCAAGATTAATTATAAGAAGGTGACTATACATATTGGCTCTTGACAAAGTAATTTCACAATCAAACTTTCCACAATAAGCACATTTAATAACTTACATTCTTCATTTACTTTTGGGAAAACATTATCAGACTTCAAAAGAAAAGTATTATTAATACATTAATAACCTTCTCATAAAAACTCAGACTCAATAACATAATACTGTCAATAACCAATTTTCAATCTTAACCTTAAGTCTAAGCCCATTTTTCTTCTTCTTAATCACCCCATTTTCTGCCTCTTGCGCACCCACAATCTTAAAGCTTGCATTTTTTCACTCTTACCCATTGTTTTTACACTCCAAAGCTTGCATTTTTTCGACATTAACCCATATGTAGAATAGTAGAGAAAGAAATGGAAAATAAATGGATTGTGGGTACCTGAGATCGCCGATGGAAAACCAGTGGAAGTTTTGGATAGTGGGTTTGAGAGATGGAAATGGTAAAAAACACAGCGAAATAGGAGACAGGAAACGGTAGAGAGAGACGGGTTTGTGGATTGTGGGTTTTTGGAAGTTGTTTCCCATGTTTTGTAAAAATACCATCTTGGCTTCAAATTTTCCAAAACGTGGTTTTGGACGTTTTGTGTTTCCTTTGCAAATTTTTTTTTCATTTTCCAAAACACGTATTCGAAAATACAAAAGAGAACACGTTTTCATTATTTTGAAAAATCGAAAATAGAAAACGACTTGAGAACGGCCCCTTATTTTCCCCCAACAATCTTGAGTTGGTTTTGGTGATTTATATGTAATACAACACTTTTTCTCTTAGGACCTGCTTGGAATTTCCGACGTATCAATTACTGGCGTTTTTTAAAGTATTGATTTTGAGCGTTTATGAATGGACCAATTCTGAAAGATTTTTTTTAAAAATAAAATAAAATTACTTATATGTCCTTTAGTGAAATTTTCAGTTTATAGGTTTTTTGTATGAAAATTTTTACTTTTGATATTTTACTTAAACGTAATTTTTCCTACATACAAGTTAATATTTAACTTAAAAAGTTAAATATTTACTTAAAATTTTGTGTTTGGATTTTTAGTTATGAATAAACTTTATAATTGCAAGTTAATTTTGTACCTTTAAATGATTTTTAGAAAAAAAGTGAATTTTTTACTTATAAGCAAGTTTTTATATTTTATAAGTATTTTGTCTTATTATTAATATTTTTACACAAGAAATAATTTTTTATCTTACTTATAAGTAATTTTTTATTTATAATGTAATTTTTTTGCTTATAAATATTTTTTTTTAAGTTAGTATATCAGTATTAAACAAAATATGTTGATTTAAAATAACTATTTTATAAAAAGGTAAAATTAGAAGAGAATTTGGTAAATGGCAAAAAAAAAAACTGTCAATTTAATGGGTTGAGATACCCCATCAAAATTATACTGTACCGTTCTGGGTGGTTTTTAAATCATCCAAAATTGGTGTCTAGAAAAATTAGTAAGAACCGGTTATTTCAACCACTCGTAAACGGTGCCATCCAAAATCGGTCAAAATAAAACTTCCAAGCAGGCTTACTGTATCTGTTATTTCCTTATGACATTTAAGTTTTGGACATGAGCCTTTAGTTAATATCCAATATGCAACCTGGTTTTGGCATTTGAGTTTTAGATAGATATGACTGTAATTTGAATCTTATGAAAAAAATATCTCAGCACCAATTCAATTATATTTCGTGTTGTAAGTTTATATTTTCTTGTTATTGAGTAATCAAAAAGGTTAAAAATCTGAATTTTGTTCTAATCACTGACTGCATAAATCTCTAATATTAGTGAATCTTAATCAATAAGAAATGAGCAGGTAGTTAGACTCGACTTATTGTAGTTTATGAGTAGACTCTTGAGGGAACTCTATGCCATAAATTCCGCTTTCCAATAACCAGAATGGATGAAGATATAAACAACTATTTGAATGGTAATTTTCTTCTCTTCTCCGACATGAGAAATTTTTGATCAATCGAACTCCCTATCCTGCCAAATATAATTTTGTATCTTGGATTGCACTCTAGAGTTACTTGAACCCAAATCATTGGTCTCTCTACCTCTAGTAATGTAAAAGTAAAGTTCACATTTTGCCAAAACACAAATTAAAAAGAGAAAAAGCATTGCATTCTTATCGCTTTATATTCCACGTGCAGTTTGTAGATGGACCAAGTTGTTACCTAGGATGTGTTTGAGCTACATTATTTTGGAAGAATGTATTTTAGAATAATATATTAATGGAGAATGTATGATTCAAAAAGAATGAAAAATTAGTGATGTGATGAAAAATATTATTTTATTAAAGAATGTGTGATTGAAAATGAGTAGAAAAATGAGAATGAAATTTTTAATGTTGCTCAAAAGGTGCCTAATATCAAAAATGATATCTGATATTTTTTAATCTCTTAAGAGTTCCTATTTTATGGTTCGTTTAGCCTTTGAATTCTAACTTTTCTTGTAATTCATTAGGCAAAGTTCTTTCAAAAGGACGAGTTGATTCTCTCATTACATATAGGGGTGTCCAAAAGTCCTGAACCGAACCGAATCGAACGATTCTTCATAAGTTAAATAATCGAATGGGTACCCAAATCGAAAATCGATGGGTATGAGTCGGGTCTAAACCAAGAACTGAAGAATCGAATAAGAACCGAAACTAAATAATTTTTTTATTGAATTAATTAAATTATTTTATTTTTTTCTAAATAAATTAACAAATTAATTAATTAAATCAGATCATTTCATAATTTTAAGCCTTGGGCCTCAATTTTTTTAATATGGATCACCGACATTTTAATATTAATATCTACTTTTTGGTATGTATGCATTGAATTAATGTTATTCGATAACTAGTTATTTATATATTTTTGAATTGAGCTACGTTAATTTGTAAACGTTACGAATGAAATGTTATTAGTTATATTTATGTAGTGTTGCTGTAAATGTTAAAAAAATTAATTATGGCATGGAACCGAAAGAAACCGAACCGAACCCGAACGATTCCATAATTATATTTGAACCTGACGGGTCCATTTATTAAATATCTGAAATTTTTTTTTGGAACCGAGTAGAACCGAATCGAACTGAACCGACCCACGGACAGTCCTAATTACATATCTTACACACCTCTTTATGTTGTTGGTTTACTTTCCCAAGAAACAATTACAATGATCATTTTCAGGTTTAATTGACTATATTGGTTTCTGGTGCAACTAAAATTACAGCCAGTAATTTCAAGTTTTACCAGAGTTCATTCTTGGTCTATTGAAATCACGAGTATATCTCTCAATAGAGAAAAATGTTTCACTCATGACGTGGTTTCTGAGTTTCTGTTCTTTCTCCCTTTCCTCTCTTTCTCATGACCTTCCTTGTTATTTCATGCAGTCTCCTAAATGGTTGATGTCATGCAGCCAAATGTTGGCATGCCAAAGAAATGGGAACAAATGACTACTATCCTAACAAAGATCGAAAACACATATGACAAGCCTAAAAACTGCACAGGCCATATTGAAGAGTTGACAATGGCATTGGCTCCTGCGAGAGTCTGAATATGAAGTCGCACACGGTGGTTGGTGGTGATGGTGGGAGATGATAGGGTGTATATACTAATCATTCAAATAGAAAATCACTCTCATACTATTTCTGTCACTTTTTTTTTTAATTTGTCATTTTTTTTTTATTTCCTGTCACCTTTTTGGGTGTGTGTCAATTTTTTTTATTTGTCACTTTTTTGAGTGTTTGTCTTTTTCTTCTTTTTTTCATCATTTTTGTTTTGAATTTGTGTTTATTTTTTAAGTGGTGTTACATTTTTTAAGGGAAAATTGGAGCCACGGTATCAAACTTTTCACTTTTTTGCAGACATTGTCCAAATCTTTCATTTATGCCACTCACGGTACCAAACCTTTAAACAATTCACACTCGGAGTCCAAATTGACAGAAACTGTTAGTTTGACCGTTAGTTGACCAATAAAAAAATGTGTGACCAATTGTTGACCAATTTCTAAAGGATAAATATGTAACTTTATATTTTTCATGTGAAAAAAAATAAAAATAAAAGAATTAAATTTTTTTAAAAAAAAACCCCACTGTTCATCCCCCCCCCCCCCCCGCGAGACCCCACCCCCCCAACTGGAATAGCCAATATTCAACGCGCGGGCTTCATCTACCATTGCATTGCACGGCATCTTCCAAGATTCATTCACACCAGTGCCACATTATAAAATGCTCTCTAAATAAAAGAGGAAAAGAGGATTTTAGATGCGACATCTTCCACACCCTTTTCCACTATTTGTTGGGAGTTCCTTTTTAGGGTTTATCCACTTCAGTTCAAATAACCCCTATTTTTTGGGAGAAGCTTATTCAAAGCTGTTTGGGTTTGTTAGTTTTTGTCCTATTCTTTAGTTACTCTACCACGAACTCAGGATTGTTGAGAAGTGGGTTGCAACGTTCTTTTCTTGTTTTGTAATGGCTATATAAGCCAGTTTGTTTTCATTCAATAAATAAGAATCATTCAGCCATACTTGTGAGTGACTTGTGTGTGAGCTTCTAGTTTTTTCAACAATCTGGTATCAGAGCCAAAAAGGGGCCTGAGTGTGAGTGAAACACGAGTGATAGTGTCTTGTGAGAAGAAGTAAGCGTGAGCATGGCCACAGAAGGAAGCAACTTCGGGTTTTCTTGTATTCCTAAGTTCGACGGAGACTATGATCATTGGAGCATGATCATGGAGAATTTCTTGAGATCAAAGGAATACTGGACCCTCATTGAGACAGGCTACACAGAGCCGGCTGCTGGAGAGGTGTTGACTGCTACGCAGAGGAAGAGTTTGGAGGAGTTAAAGTTGAAGGACTTAAAGGTAAAAAATTACCTCTTCCATTCAATTGACAAATCCATTTTGAAGACAATCACTCAGAAGGAGACGTCCAGGCAGTTGTGGGAGTCTATGAGAATCAAATACCAAGGGAATGCTAGGGTTCAAAGAGCTCAACTTCAAACTCTTCGCAGAGATTTTGAAGTTCTGGAGATGAAGCTCGGGGAATCAATGACAAATTACTTTGCAAGAGTAATGCTCGTGGCCAATGATATGAGGAATTGTGGAGAAGACATGCCAGATGTGAAGATAGTTGAGAAGATTCTTCGTACCCTCACTGAAAGGTTTAATTATATTGTTTGCTCAATAGAAGAATCAAAGGATATTGATCGTCTTTCTGTGGATGAACTACAAAGCTCTTTGCTTGTTCATGAGCAAAAGTTCCGAAAGGCTAGTGGAGATGAGCAAGCATTAAAAGTATCATATGAGGAGAGAAGTGGTGGACGTGGAAGAGGACGAGGAGCTGTGAGAGGCAGAGGCCGAGGCAGAGGCTTCAACAAAGCAACCATTGAGTGTTACAAATGCCATCAGTTAGGGCATTTTCAGTACGAATGTCCCAAGTGGGAGAAGACAGCCAATTATGCTGAATTGGATGAAGAGGATGAATTGCTTCTCATGGCTTATGTGGAAATAAACAACTCAAGTCAAGAAGGTGTATGGTTTCTTGACTCAGGCTGCAGTAATCACATGACAGGAAACAAGCAGTGGTTTACGGAGTTGGATGAGGGTTATAGACATTCTGTGAAGCTTGGAAACAACATGAAGATGGCTGTGATGGGCAAAGGGAGTATAAAGTTGCAAGTTGGAGAAGTGAAACAGGTAGTGTCAGATGTCTATTACATTCCTGATTTGAAGAATAATTTGCTTAGCATAGGCCAATTGCAAGAGAAAGGTCTAGCCATTCTGATTCGAGATGGAGCCTGCAAAGTTTATCACAATAGGAGGGGTCTTATCATGCAAACTCAGATGACAGTCAATCGTATGTTTGTTGTGCTTGCACTTGTGGGAGTTCAACAATCAAACTGTCTCAATGCAACCACTGAGGACGTCACAGAGCTATGGCACCAAAGGTTTGGTCACTTAAGCCACAAAAGTCTTCTAACCTTGCAGTGCAAGAAATTGGTAAAGGGGTTGCCACAATTTAAGTCAACAAGCAGAGTATGTACGATTTGCATGATTGGAAAACAACATCGTGATACTATACCAAAGAAAAGCAAGTGGAGAGCTTCTGAAAGACTTCAACTCATACATGCAGATATATGTGGACCTGTAACACCAACTTCAAATAGTGGAAAAAGGTACATGCTGAGTTTTATAGATGATTACAGTAGAAAAATTTGGGTGTATTTTCTTGTCGAGAAGAGTGAGACGTTTGCATGGTTTAAAGTCTTTAAAAGTCTTGTTGAAAAGGAGCTAGGGTTGTATATTTGTTGTTTGAGAACAGATAGAGGAGGGGAGTTCACTTCAAAAGAGTTCAACGAGTTTTGTACAGTTCATGGAATCAAGAGGCAGCTTACGACTGCCTACACACCCCAGCAAAATGGAGTGGCGGAGCGTAAAAATCGTACTATCATGAACATGGTACGATGCTTGCTTACAGAAAAGAAAATACCAAAGGCCTTCTGGCCGGAGGCAGTGAAGTGGACAGCTCACATTCTCAACAGAAGTCCTACTATTGCTGTAAAGAACAAGACTCCTGAAGAGAGCTGGAGTGGTGTGAAGCCCAACGTTGATTATTTCAGGGTGTTTGGATGTATAGGCCATGTGCACATACCTGATGCTAAGAGGACTAAGCTTGAAGATAAGAGTTTCAAGGCTGTGCTGCTTGGAGTAAGCGAAGAGTCTAAAGCCTATAGATTTTTTGATCCTATTACAAAGCGAGTTGTGACCAGCAAGGATGTTGTATTTGAAGAAAATGAGAGCTGGGATTGGGGAAGAAGTGAAGAAGAACTCAGGCTTGATATGCTGATGTGGGGTGAGAATGAAAAAGAAGGAAACAATGAAGAACCAGAAAGTGATAGTGAGGTAGATGAAGACCAAAGTGAAGCTATGCCTAGCAGTAGTGAAGAGGCTGTAAACAATGAGAGTTCACCGGAAGTCAACACTCTAAACACATCGGAGGAATTGATTCTAGGGAAAAGAATTGGAAGAACTCCAACCTGGATGCAAGACTATGAAAGGGGGGAGGGTCTTTCTGAAGAAGAAGGTATGCAAAGTCTGGCCATGTTTATTTCTAACATTGATCCTATGAACTATGAGGAAGCTGCAATGAGTGATAAGTGGAGGAGTGCAATGGATTTGGAGATTGAATCTATTATTAAGAATAAGACGTGGGAGCTGGTGGATCTACCTGTGGGTGCCAAGAGAATTGGTGTGAAATGGGTGTACAAAACCAAACTTAATGAAAAAGGAGAATTTGATAAATGTAAGGCACGTTTGGTGGCAAAAGGCTATGCTCAAGAATACGGAATAGACTACAATGAGGTGTTTGCTCCGGTGGCTCGTTGGGACACAATTAGAATGGTGTTAGCTTTGGCAGCTCAAAAGGGGTGGACTGTGTTTCAACTTGATGTCAAGAGCGCCTTTTTGCATGGTGAATTGCGTGAGGCAGTTTATGTGGATCAACCTCTTGGCTACATAAAGGAAGGTGAAGAAAATAAAGTTTATAAGCTCAAGAAAGCACTGTATGGATTAAAGCAAGCACCGAGGGCGTGGTATAGCAGAATTGAAGGATACTTCGTGAAGGCAGGCTTTGAAAAATGCAGTTATGAGCACACACTGTTTATAAAGGTTGAAGGAGAGGGTAAAATTTTGATCGTAAGTCTTTATGTTGACGATCTTATTTTTACTGGAAATGATGTGTGTATGATTGAGAATTTTAAGAGCTCTATGATGCATGAGTTCGAAATGACTGACTTGGGGAAGATGAAGTATTTTTTGGGGGTTGAGATTAAACAGAGTGTAGAAGGGATACATTTGTGTCAAAGCAAGTATGCTAGAGAGGTTCTTGATAGATTTGGTATGGCTAACAGCAATCCTGTAAGGAATCCAATTGTTCCAGGTTCAAAGTTGTCAAAAGAAGATGGCGGAGCTGAGGTTGATGGAACCTTGTATAAGCAGCTTGTTGGCAGTCTCATGTATCTAAATGCTACCAGACCGGATCTTATGTATGTGGTTTGTCTCATTAGTAGGTTCATGGCATGTCCAAGAGAAGCGCACTGGTCTGCAGCTAAAAGGGTGTTGCGCTATCTCAAAGGGACAATTGATTTGGGGGTGTTTTATCGAAGAGGAGTTTGTGATGAGATGTTGGCATATAGTGATAGTGATTATGCTGGCGATTCTGATGATAGTCGGAGCACATCCGGTTTTGCGTTTATGTTAAGTGGTGGAGCGGTATCATGGTCTTCAAGGAAGCAGTCTGTGGTTACGTTGTCTACTACGGAGGCCGAGTATGTGGCTGCTGCCGCCTGCGCTTGCCAAAGTATCTGGATGCAACGAGTGTTTAACAAGCTCAGTCATACTCAATGTAAGTGTGTCACCATATTCTGTGATAATAGCTCCACTATTAAGTTATCTAAGAATCCTGTCTTTCATGGGAGAAGCAAACACATCAATGTGAGATTTCACTTTCTACGTGATCTTACCAAAGATGGTATTGTCAAGCTAGAGTTTTGTGGCAGCAGTGAGCAACTTGCAGACATATTAACTAAGCCTCTGAAGCTGGAAACATTTGAGAGGCTTCGAGGGATGCTTGGAGTCAAGGCCAAAGATGAAGTAAACTGAGCTGTTCCAGCAGCTTCAGTTTAAGGGAGGGAATGTTGGGAGTTCCTTTTTAGGGTTTATCCACTTCAGTTCAAATAACCCCTATTTTTTGGGAGAAGCTTATTCAAAGCTGTTTGGGTTTGTTAGTTTTTGTCCTATTCTTTAGTTACTCTACCACGAACTCAGGATTGTTGAGAAGTGGGTTGCAACGTTCTTTTCTTGTTTTGTAATGGCTATATAAGCCAGTTTGTTTTCATTCAATAAATAAGAATCATTCAGCCATACTTGTGAGTGACTTGTGTGTGAGCTTCTAGTTTTTTCAACACTATTGCCTCAAAATGTTCGCACTTGCCCCTGTGTTGCCCAAGATTTCTGACATCGGTAAGCTGTATCCACTTTGTACTGTATATATATTTTGTTCTTTTCATAATTCCAAATAATCATGTCCCCATTAAGATTCGTGCTCATCGAACTGAGATCTGATGGTGGAGAAAAATAATTATTTGTAAATTGTCGCATATAGCTTATAATTAATTTACATCTGTATCAAATTCATAAGGCGGATTGAACGAAGGGGGCAGTGGAGGAGGAAGCAGAGGAAAATTATCGCCCATTAATCCCCCACCTAGAAATCTTGTAAACACACGCGGTTATTGAAATTAGAGAATTGGGAGAATGGGATTTTGGATCCGAATTTCAATTTCAATCCCTTAGCGAAGAGGACAAATTGCTTTACTGCTTTTTTGATGATTGGAGTGGAGTGGGGTGGACAGTAGCTTGAGTTTTTTTTAAAAATTTAATTCTTTTTTTGAATTTTTTTCATATGAAAAATATAAAGTTACATATTTATCTTTTAGAAATTGATCAACAATTGATTAGACATTTAATTATTGGTCAACTAACGGTTAAACTAACGACTTCTATCAATTTAAATTTCGAGTGCGAATTGTTTAAAGGTTTGGTATCGTGAATGGCACAAATGAAATGTTTGAACAAAGTTTGCAAAAAAAAAAGTAAAATGTTTTATATCGTAACTGCAATTTTCAATTTTTTTTTATTATTTTATTTTCTGACACTTTCTTAATTTTGTCACTTTTCTGAGTGTGTCATTTTTTTTTATGAATTTTCGTCACTTTTATATGTTTGCCACTTTTTCAAATCTGCATCTCTCTCTCTCTCTCTCTCTCTCAAGCATGTATTCCTTGTTAGTTTATTTGAATTTCAATTTAATTGTATCTTTTTTTTTTCTTTTTGTAGGATTGAGATTTAATAATCTATCGAGAATGTTGGTTTAAATTAAAACGTCAAGCGCAATCAATTTGTAACATAACAATATACCATATTTGGCTAAGCTTCTAATTTGCTTAAAAACAATTTCTTAAACTAATATTTAGATTTTACTTTTATTTTTTGTTTGTGTTAAATGAAAATTAAGGTTTTTCGAGAAACAATTAAAGCTCTTATATATAAAGCGATTTATCGTGTCACTTTTAAATTAAAATGTGACATTTTTTTCATTTGAGAACTTTCAAATGATCATCATCTAGAATCCGACCCGATCCATCTCCATGTGCATATGGGGCAACACCCCTTGGCCAAGCTCAAAGCCAAGCCCCCGGTAGCACGGTCCATTCATATGTATTAATCATTTTGATGTAGATTGATTAGTCATGTACATGTAGCAATTCTCAATATAATTTTGTCTTCGACTTTAAATTATCATGAATAGTTATGTTTAGTCTACAATTCAACCTAGGCCCTGTCTGGGAGCCATACCAAGCAGAATTCTGCCCGTTGGATGCGCTATTGAGCAGAAACATTTGACCGAGTTGTGTCTAGGTGGGACCCAGAGTGTTGAAAATAACGGCACTAAAATCGATTTTTTGGTTGAAATTTTTTTTAACAGACAGACCCCTAGTAAAGAAATTAATTATTGTGAAAGATAAATGTAAAAGCTAATGTCATGAGGTTATTGTTTAAATTGTGAAAAATCTTACACACAATGTAATGTGTGTGAAAGTTTGTGTGAGAGCCCACCACCAAAATAATAACAAATTGCATAGAATGAGTTTTAATTCAATGCGTATGAGAAGGTTGCGTAGCTCTCCATCAGGCATCAACATTGAACGTATTTAATACGGCGTTTGATTGATTTTTCATAACATCTTTGTACATCACTGTATTCGTCTCGCTTCCTCTAGATTCTTTGAGAATAAATATTTTCTAAAAAACTAAATTTGTAGTTAAAAAGTCGGAAAAAATTTGATTTCATTGTAAAATTATTTTACTTGAGAAAATATATTATTAGAAAAAAAAATGAATTTTAAAGAATGAAACAAGTCCATATTAAGGCTCGATTTTTTCAAAAATACATTTTTTTAAAAAAAATAAATCATTTTCGTCCCTGCAATTTTCTATAAAATGACATTACATGTCAATTCAAAAAAAAAAAATTATTTCATTCAAATAATCTCTATTTTAAGGCATTTTTTTTCCTTCAAAATATCTTTTTTAATCAAACCCAAACGATAGGGGTTGAATTGTGGCCAAGTGAACGATTGGTCAACCACTACAAAAGCGGCACGTAATTCCCACGCACGTCTTGATTTCAATATTAATGAAAATTTCAAATAATTTTTTTTCTTGTTATTATTTTAATCTTTTAATGCAATTAAAATTGTCATTAATTGCTATTAGTTATTTTTATTAAATAACCCTTTACTTTTGTTCCGGTTTTAACTTTTAATATTGTCTAATTAATTAAATTAAATTTATTTAATATAAAATAAAATCAATATGCCATATTTGAGCTTCATTTTTTTTTTTTTGGGAAAATAAATTCTGGAATAGTGATATTTTGAAAAGTGCAGTTAAAAAATAGAAAAAAAAAATTGAATTTATGTATAAAATTATTTTATGGAGAATTTTGAAAAAATTGTCGCTCAAACATATAGAACAATTCAACTGAAAAAAAAAATAGCTCAAAAGCTAGTATTACTTCTTTGTTTGATCCACATTATTTTCAAACATATATTTCTTTGTTTTTATTTTCAACCACAAATTTTTTAATAAAATAATCCTAGTGTTTGGCCCCCATAATTTTTTCTTTCTTTCTTAATTTTAACACACGTTCTCCAAATAAAATAATATTACACACAAATCTAAAATTTTTCATATTTCTCAACCACGCATTTTTTGATTAATCATCATTCCAAAATTTATAATTTCCTCAAAATGGGGGCCAAACACTAGCAATATTATATGCAAATCCAAAATTTTTATTTTTAACCAAACATTCTCAAGCAATATCTTATTTCAAAATTCATTCTTAGCCAAAAATGGGACTCAAACATGCTACTAATAACACTTCAATTAATTAATCACTCAATTATGAAGAATCGAAAAAAGTAACTTTTTAAAGAATCAGTAGTGGGGATGAACATTGTTTCATTTGGTTTTGATTCCAAAAGAATTGAATCAAACCATGAACCAATGATATTTTTAAAGATATGAATCTAAATCAAAATTGACAAATTCTCTGATTTCATTTTCAAATGATAAATGCAATTAAAATATATTACCATATTAATATATACCTTAATAGTAAAAAAATATCAAACATTCAACAAGTTCAGATTATCAATGATCAAATGAAATATTGTATAATAAAATTCATTCACGGAAATTCAAGATTTTTTTTTTGTTCACTATTTTGTAGCAACAAAATACGTATAAAAAATGGAAATTGTAAAAAATGTCCACTTTCCTCTAGTCACTTGCAAAAATGGCCATTTTGGTATATTTTAGACCAAAATACCCATGGTCAACAATTTATGATTCCATTCAAGGACAATAAAATAGACATTTTTGCAAAAAAAAATATTGGCTGATGAAATCTTGACACATAACCTACTCCATTTATTACAAATGACAAGATGTCAAATCACAATTAATGCTATTTTTTTGCATTGACACAGAAATGTTCTGATATGGTTCTAGATTCTTGGATATGGTTCTAGATTCTGAGAATCAAAATCATTCAATATGTTCTGATTTGATTTGGTCATTTTATCTGCTATTAGTAAAAAATGATTTTTTAAAAAAATAAATCAATTTCAAACAAATGCTATATACGTGGAGAAACCGTGGGAGAAGGGATACGGGAAAATATCCAACTTCATAAATATCAAACTGGCTGGCTCTCCATTCTCTCTCTCCCTATTACTATGCTCCGCCTTCTCTGCCCAACTTCTCCGCCTACTATCCTCTCTCTCCCCCCTAATATCTGAAGGGAAAGAAGGAAATTTCATAAATTTTGAAATTAAGGGGGTTTTTTTTATTTTTTTCCTTTCAATTCATGGATTTAGATTCCTATCATAATTCTTCAAATACAGAAATTCTTAATTGATAGCTCAATGAGAAGTAAAACCAGCATGGATTCCAGCTCCAGTTCCGGTGGAAGCCGCCGCAAAGCAACCGCAAAGCAGAAGCCGCCGCCTAGACTCGAGCGCCGGAACGCCAATAAAAACATCTATTACGAGTTATGTCCCTCTACGCCCTCAACATCGTCTTCATCGTGCTACTCATCGGAGGACTCTTCGCTGCGTACTCGGTCGCTTGAATTGTACGGTGACAAGAAGAGCTTTCGCATCAACGGGATTGATGGTGAAATTGAAATTATCTGCAATGCTTTGGGGGTTTCTGGAATAGATGATTTGGGGATATCTCCAGCGGAATATGAGAGCAGGAAGGTCCGATCCTCTTCTGCTCCTCTTATATTTAATCGGAAAATTGAATTTTATACTAGTAATATTGATGATGGAATTACTGACGATGTTGGTAGTAGGATAAGCGATGCAGTTATTAGTGAGAAAAATGAGAGTTTAAGTGGTCACTCTCGAGTCAGAGGCGGTGTCAAAGAATTAGCAGCGAGGTTAGGAGATAGTGCAATGATAGGTGATGAAATTTCGGGTGAAAATGTAAGTAGTGTATTGAATGAATTTCGTGGAAATGGTATTAAGGGTGTGCGGCCACCAGTTCTGTCGCCAGTGCCTGCACTGTCATTGCGGGTGATAGAAAACACATGCTCAACTCGGGAGTTGCCCTTGGAAGGTGAAAGAGTTTCTGAGTTCTTGGTTAGTTTAGAAGAAGGTAAAAAAGAGCAGAGGGATAGGAGGAATGAGGAGCAAGAGGAAGATAGAGAGGAGGATAATACGAGAAGGATAGTTATGAGAAGGGAGAATGGCATGCTATTAGTGTCGCCTTCCTTTACCACTTCGAACGATGATGATTTTTCAAGTACTACGACGGAGCCCACGTCTAATATTTCACCCAACTGGAGATTTAGATGCATTATTATGGATTGGCAGAAGGGTGAGCTCTTGGGTCGTGGATCATTCGGATCTGTGTATGAAGGAATTGCTGAGTAAGTGCTATTTTTTGGTAGATATAATCATAATTTTTGTTATTGATCACTTTGCTATTTCATCCATGCCTTATGGTTGCAGTATAAATTATTTCCTAAAATTGTCTGTGGAAGGGATCGCCTTACTAAGGGTTTTCATTTCATTTTAGCTGTTACGAGTTTTGATTGCATCTAGAAAAGTACTTGTGCTGATAGTACATATTTAGATTTTTTTTGTTCGCACTCTTTCTTTATTTATTGTTATAATCAATTTTTTCATAAGTGGTAAAGGTCAAGAGCTTGGTTGAAAAATTAGTGACTAGTGCGCATGCACTTGTACTTGCTATTAGAAATGACTGGCTTTTGGTTTAGAAACACTATACATGCATAACTGGGAAGGTCCTTAACATGACACTATACATGCATAATTCCCAGTGAAATGCTTTTATGATTAAATATCCTGGGCAGTGTGCTCCTGGTATCCACAGCACTATTATTAATTGTTGAAAGAATGAAATCACGGAATGTTTGACTTCATGGCTTGGGACCAGGAGAATGTATTCAATGCATTCTGCATGAGAACACAGGTAGAGTGGTAGAGCCACTCATATCTATGGGTTTAAGCGATCTCACCGATGGAAATCTAGAGTTCTTCCAATAAAAATTAAGAAATTCCATTGCTTTTAGTTGAACCCACCTTGCCCATGTGGTCAGAGGGTCAAATCTTAAAAAGGATGTCTTTATTTAATAATTAGTTTGAACTTCTAACTTCTAAACATCTTGATGACTTCAATAATATTTTCTGCTAATTCGAGAAGTTTGTAACTTCATATAATATGTTGCTGGGCTTCATGTATACTTAGGTTTACATGATCTACGATAATAACTTTCTTTCTTTCATTAATTTAATACATTCCATTAAGATCTTTCTGGCGACAATAGTATTATACCTTCAAATGCATTTTTTTTTATCCCTTTTTACCGTTATAGGACATGGGGTTATAACTATGTTGACGCGGAACCCGGGAGCGGGATCAACATGGAAATCGCGGAATTAATTTGAAAATGTCGAGAAAGCTCAAATTCAAGTTGTAGACGGTAGAATCTTGACCCGCAAATTATTGAACCAAGCAACCAAACAAAAACGAAGTTTAAATGACCTCTTGATTACAAAACCAACGAACCTCGATTTGCGAACGCCATAAAGGGTGTCTAATCATTTGATAAGTTCAAAGGGTTGAATGCCACAAATATAACAATATTTGATAAGTTCGGTACATGTTCAATCAAGAACAAGGAGAGAAATTATCAATTCATTATGTCAAAAATTTTAGTTTTTTACAAAGAAAGAAATAAATCTATTTATACTAAAATCTAACTAATGTAGTTAAAATAGAAAATAACTCTAAATATTACAAAAGATATCAAAAGATTGTATTTTAGTCAAACTAGGAAACTCCAAAAAATTAAAAAATTTCGGCCTCTTTTGTACCATGCAGCCGCATGGTGTATTTCCATGCGGTCTCATGATTATACGAATTTTCGTCAACTTGTTCTCGACATGTTTCTATGCGATCGCAAGCCCAAAAGTACCATGCGCTCGTGTAACCTTGTGCAGAATTTCGTAACGATTCCGAATTGTATTCATTGTCGAAAATCCGACACCCGAACTGAGAGTTATGCCCATTTTAATCCACGCTACTCGTTTTCTCTCCAAATATCTTTCAAACCTTGAATCCAACTTGTTTCGGCTCTCGAGCTTTTCACGAAACTTGAACCTTGGCTTGTCAACTCCATTGCTTGAACCCTTGACTCGTGTGACCCGACCAAGTGATTGCATGTTTCGGATCATATCACGTGTTGTTTGGTATAACTAAAAATATTACAATATCGTTTGATGATGTTGATTACAGCTCTAAGAAAACTTGTAACTATATCACTGAGCGTAGAGGCATGGTAATGTTGGCATTCGGGATGTGTAGTGTATATAGATTTTTCTGTATAAATCTATGTATGAGTGAGCCTGCGAGTGAGGAAGGAAGTATGAGGAGGTGAACGTTCTTGCTCAAGTTTTCTTTGCCAAATCTTTCACATGTGAAGAATTCTATTTTCGTCTCTCTCTGAGATTTTTCTGCCACTAGTTTTACTTAACTGCCTGTTATTTTGTTTTCCCTTCACCTCTTCATTCTTTCCCCAAGTTATTATATTGCCAGTCCATCAACATGTATGTATGTAAGAGTTCAAATATAGAAAAGGACATATTATTTTATCATAATTATATGTGTAGCGCAATATTGTGGATGTCGTGTTTAGTTTACATGATATGGAGGATCTGAAACACATTTTATGTGTGTTATGATGTGCTAACCCTATCATAAATTTTCTTTGTTTCAGTGATGGATTCTTTTTTGCTGTCAAGGAAGTTTCTTTGCTTGATCAAGGGGAGGAGGGAAAGCAAAGTATCATCCAACTTGAGCAGGTCAAGCAGAGGTTTTTTTGTTCATAGCTCTGTTGCTATCATGTGTACTTTTAAATTTTCTGCCTAATCAATATTCTTGACCTGATTTTTAACTCTTTTGTTGTTTCTTTTCTAATTTCATTTGATTTGTTCTTGTGTTTTTTTTTTATTAAATTTCATCTGATTTGTTCAGGAAATTGATCTTCTCAGTCAGTTTAAACATGAAAATATAGTCCAGTATTATGGTGCTACAAAGGTATTATTCTTGGCTGTTTTTTTTTCCTCTTGCTTTCTTTGGTGTTGATTGGTGTTCTTTCATTTGCTGAAATTCTCCCCTTTTGCAGTTTTCAATGTCAAATGCCATCTTGAGATTCTTTCCTTTCCGAATCTTGCAATTGGCATGTCTATACTGCAGTATATTTGAATGATCATTAAATACTAAATATACTAAACTTTGTGGCATTTTTTAGCTGTAGATTGCCATGAAAAAATTTACACTAATATTAACCCTCTCTTAGTCTATTCTTCAATTTCTTGTTTACGTGTTAGATTCTGAGTATCGTCCCTTGCAAACTCTTTTATAATTTGTATCGTGCAGAAATTACATTGAAATGCAAGCAATTCTTTGCCTTCTTTTGCAGGATGAATCAAATCTTTATATCTTTCTCGAGCTTGTTACTAAAGGCTCCCTTTTGAGCCTTTACCAGACGTATAACCTTCAAGATTCCCAGGTCTCTTTTTATACCAGACAGATTTTACATGGTTTGAAATATCTGCATGACAGAGATGTGGTCCACAGGTGATTAAACAACTCTGTAATCCTTTTTTTTTTTTTATCTATACTAACTCCCAATAAACGATTTATGGAGTTTTAAAACTTTACTTTCCTCAATTTTGATTGAGTTGATATGGAAATGAATTAACCATTTTTCAAGTTTAGAAAATTTGATAATGCTAGTCTCGTAATCTTTCCTCACCTCTCACAGAGATATCAAGTGCGCAAATATATTGGTGGATGCAAATGGATCAGTCAAACTTGCAGATTTCGGCCTTGCAAAGGTCCAACCTGCTCATCTCCCCTCTCTTTTTCTGATTACAATACCTTTTTGTCTTCCGTAGTTTTGGAGAAAGTTGAAATCAATTGTTACTGTCATTGTTTCTAATCATTTGTGGTTAATGTGTTTTTCAGGCTACAAAATTAAATGATGTGAAATCTTGCAAGGGAACTGCGTTCTGGATGGCTCCTGAGGTTTGCCTTGACTCTCTTTTTTCCAGATTTAAGTTGTGCACAACAAGGTTTCTGATTTTATGTATTTTGAGCTTGTTCTGATTGTTCCATCAAATTGTACAATGCTTTCGCTTGTGCCATCCTTGTGTTCCTTGATGGTCCGGTCCATACATTGATTTTATGAACGTAACTATTTGCTACATTTCTGTGATGGAGATGTTCCTTTTTTACATTTTTATGATTATTATCAATTTATGGGCAGGTTGTTAGGAGCCTGGGATACGGGCATGCAGCAGATATATGGAGCCTTGGGTGCACTGTCCTAGAGATGCTAACAAGGCGTTTTCCTTACTTCAATCTGGAATGTGTAAGTGAAAGCAATTTGCTTTTCTAGTTTTAAAATTAAGGAAAATCTACAAAATACACCCTTTATAGGGTATATTTGTAGTTTTACATACCGTATTGTCTAAATTTATGCTTTACATGATACATTTTACATAATGGGAACAAAAACTAACTTTTGCTTAGAAAAATACAAATTTGCCATAAAAAAAAGTTAAACAGACCAAAATACCCATAATTAAAAATTACAAATGACTCCATTTGTATTACATTATGCAACACTTTACATACCAATTTTAACCCTTTATTTATTTATTTTTTATTTTTTTAAGTCTCCAAAAGTTCAATACTATTTCTTTTTATGAATTGGTATTTTGAATAACTTTTGATGCTTTGAAGTATGTCCACTCATAAAAAGTTAGATCTTCTGGAAAAATTTCAAATTCTTCCCAGTAAGATTCTATTTCTTCTTGAGAAAAATGTTTTTGAAATATTTTTACTTAAGGAGTTTTATCGGTCATGAATCCATTTCTTCTATCAATAATAGAGTAAATAACATTAAATTGCCGATCTAGCCTTTCTGAAGGTGGTGCCATATCAGATAAAGTTGGGGAACCAAGTTGATTTGATTCAACTTTTTTATTAGTTTGATAATGAATTTTTGGAATATTATGATTGAAATCAACTTTTTTTAAAGAAAATGTTGAAAACTCTTTTAAAGAAGATGTAGAAAACCATGAAGATTGAAAAGTATTTTTAGATCTATTATAAGATCTAGATGAATAAGATGTTTGAAAAGTGTTTGAATAGGAAGGTTTTTCAAAAAAAACTTTTAACATTTCCATTAGGAAATGAAATAATTCGATCAGGAACTCTTCTTACAAGGGCTGGATTTGGGTTTTGAGCATTTTCAAAATCCCATTCTAGTTCTAGCTTGAAAATTCCATGGAATTTATTTGGGAATCATAACGTTTTAATGAAGTGGATTAACTTCAACCAAAAGACTTTCATTTTTTGGAGAAGATCTGAGAGCTCGAATATTGAGTTGAGTATTCAAAAGTTTATAATATATTCGATATATTAAAGCAAAAACTTTTGAACGATCATCAATATCAAAATTCTTTATTTGAATTTGAAGATTTAGAGCGTTAAGAATAGCTCCATCTTGAAGACTAATTGAAAAGTTTGGATAATAATTTGAAAATACTGGACCACTCTCGAGATTATAGAATCGAGGATGGAAAGTAATGAATGATCAAACCTTAAATGTCTCTCGTCTCTTAAGGTTATAAGAACTGGAATGTCTAAACCAAGTCTAAACAGATGTTTGACTACTATTTGAACAAGTCCAACATGAAGATATTTAAATTTCTTCCTGTGAGCTAGTATAGCTTCTTTTGAAAAAAGATATATAGAAACAATTTGATTTTTGATAAAGATAGTTTGCTCCAAAGTTTTGATAACATAATTTTGAGTAAAATCAAATTTTCCTATCTCATATATTGGAATAGTCCGATTTTGAAGTTTTTGCTCAATCTGAGCTGTTTGAAGTTCATTCGAATTAAAATCATTTGATGTAGATGCAGACGTACATGCAGATGCATGATTTTGATCTAATTCTTCATCATTATTTTGAAAATAATTTGAAATGTTATCACCACAACTGTTTGAACCACTTCATTTGTTAAACCAATTTGACATAAAAGACATAATTGAATAGTAATAAGAGAACAGTAATCTTACTATTGAAAATAGAATGCTACAGGCAAATTGATGCAGTGCAAAGCCTACAACGAGACCACCTAAACGCCTACTCCGGCAACTCAGCTGACCAATGCTTCAGTAGACATCTATGTCTTACACCAACCTAACATTTGACACTATGCAGGCAATAGTTTGACACTTCTCTCTCACTACTCTCTTATGACTTTGATACCAAAAGGAGGCCTAGGTCAGGGAAGGGAGGACAAGAGAAGTAGGGGTTGATGTAAGTAATGAATTTATTGATATAAAATTTTGAAATTATAATATGAAAATTGATATTACAAAATTGAAACTCAAAAAATTGAAATTGTAAAATTCTTAAAGAAAGAGAGCTTTAAAAACTGCAAGGATAATTTTAAAAACTTTCACACAATCACACTTGAGGAGAGCTTCCATCTTGAGTCTTCTTTTATACTTGAAATCTTGAACTCGGACTTGAAACCAAATTAATTTTGGTTAAAAAGAGTTGAAAAGCGACAGCTTTGAATTGACAACCACTTTTGACATTTGAGCATTTTCCTTTTGAAAGTAATTGAGCATCTTTTGGCATCGTTTAATAATTAAATCATCTTTTATAGTAATTTTTGACCATTGAACCACTACTTTTCTATTTCCCGACTTTTTGAATTTTACTTTAGTAAAGCCACTAAAGTTCTTTGTCCATCTTTGATAATTGGCACGTGGAGTAAAAATAATTGATTTGGTGGAATACACATCTTGAAAAGAGTATCTTTTCAAGAAACTAATTGCTACCCAAAATCAGTAAATTCATGGAATTATCCAAAAGGAAACTAGATAAAAGTGCCGATTTCCTCATGGAAAAATCAAGATTATTGGTAATGTTCAGCCAATGCAAAACTCAAGAAGAACTGCAAGCTATTTTGAAAGAATTGATGATCTTGCAGATTCTTCGTCAAAGAAATCAGATTCAAAGAACTCAAAAGGAAATTCTTCTCAAGCAGATTCATCATATTATGAACAAAGCAATGAAGACATGTGCTTTGGTTTAGAAAATATTGGTAAGTTAATTAAAGAAGAAACTCAAAAGAATACTCCTTCAAAATGACTATATGGACTCAGTTATCTTGATGAATTAAGAGAATATAGGATTCAAAAATTAAAAAATACTCTTTTCAAGATGTGTATGCCACCATATCGATTATTTTTACACCCTATGCCAATTATAAAATATGGACAAAGAACTTTAGTAACTTTACTAAAGTAAAATTCAAAAAGTCAAGAGAAATGAAAAAGTGGTGGTTCAATTGTAAAAAATATTACAGAAGTTGGTTTAATTATTAAACGACGCCAAAATATGCTCAATTAAGATGTATAAATGTTAAAAGTGGTTGTCATCTCAAAGTGGTTGTTTTTCAAGACTCTTTTAACCAAAATTAATTTGGTTTCAAGTCCGTGTTCAAGATTTCAATTATAAAAGAAGATTCAAGATGGAAGCTCTCCTCAAGTGTAATAGAGTGGGAGATAATACACTTCAAGAAAGTTTTTAAAATTATCTTTATAATTTTTAAAGCTTTCATTCTTTAAGAATTTTACAATTTCAATTTGTAATATCAATTTTCATATTGTGATTTCAAAATTTTATATTAATAAATTCATTGTTTTTTCTTTCTCGTTCATTATTTTTTCACTCGAGTCTCCTCGTTGCAAACTTACATAAATATTTTTTCCAGTAATTTAACAACTTTTTAGGTTGCAAAAATTACCCCAGCTTTAAAATAAGAAACTGATTTTAATTGATTGAACAAAAATTATTTATTAGAAGATAGTAAATAAGAATTTTTATTTGTTTTAAAATATTGTAAATTAAATGAAGTATTTTCTAAATTTTTCTATATTTTATTAGCTAACTAAAATTAGTTTTTATTCATTTCATGTTAGAATTTAGAAAAAGAAGATGATAAATTTTATAAATCTCATACACAAATAATCATCCTAGAAACAGAAAACGTGATGAAAAATCAATAATTAGAAAATAGTATGCAAAACCTTAAATAAGGTGGTGTGATGTGTTATTTCGATTAAAGGTGTTTTTGTCTGTTCAACTATTTATAATTGCATATTTGTAAATTTTTCATCCAAGCGTACTTTTTGCAACTATTTTGCAAAAAGTAGTGTGTAAAATTTAAATTTATAAAAGAAGACCAAAATAAATTTATAAAAGAAGACCAAAATGCTGAATTGTCCAAAGTGTATTACAATGTTTTCAAACAATAATAAATTTGGACACCCCAAAGACTGAGGTATATGTACAGAATACACAAGACATTTCATTTCTGTAAACAATCATTCTTATTTGATGGGTTGTCCTGACATTATCTATTTTGCATTGGTTCACTTTCATAATATGAGAAATAAATTTTCGAGAGATTGTAAACGAAATGATAAAATGGGAAAGAATGGTGAAGGATAACCTCCTCATGAATGTTTATTTTCCACTTCTATCGACCCAAAAAATGCCATTTGTTTCGAAATTTGATCAACTTCAAATAGAATCTTATCATGATGTTACCCCTGGAAGTTGACAAAGAACATTGTGCACTCCTAATATTTAGCTAAGATTATATTTGAATGAGTGTAAAGTAAATATTCTTTTATTGATCAAAATTAAGAATAAGTTTCTTATTTTGATAGTAAGGTAAAAGTTACTCTCAAAGTAAGTGATTTGTGTTTTATTAGAAGAAAGAAAAGTAACTTGTCGAAATATGTTTGTAGACAAAAATTAATTGTAAGTAACCTTGACCTGTTTTTAGTTTAGCTGAACATGCTTTGAAGTGCAGAAAATGGTGATTAAATTAAGTCTCTTCTTCTAGGGCAGAAGACAGACGTCCTATTAGTACAGAGATTGCTTATTCAAACAAGTATTATTGGATAAGGAATTTAGTGCATATGCTGAGAGTTTCCTGGAAACTGCTCATAAATGATTATCACTGTTTATGTCTGTTAGATATCATGCAATTCTTCCTTAATGAGCTTGATGGAATATTCTTTCTGTACAACAGATGCCGGCATTATTTAAGATAGGAAGGGGTGAGCGACCACCCATTCCCGAATCTCTTTCCAGCAATGCGAAGGATTTTATCCTACAATGTCTACAAGTTGACCCAAATGCACGCCCTACTGCTGCCAAGCTTTTGGACAATCCTTTTGTGAAGCGAACACTTACATCATCTTGAGGCTCTGCATCTCCTCACAATATTGGGATGTGGATTCAAGAAATAAATTTTCAAGGTAACCAAAATCAAGTAAATTTTATATCTAAATCTAACCATCATATGTGTTGCTTTGTTTCTAGTGTCCAAGAGCTTGTTTGCCTGAGAAAGCTTTATAGTTCACATATAAGTAAACCTAGCCTTTGTTTGGGAAGAATTTATAAACAATTTAATTTATTAGTAACTAGAAATGATAAATGGATACTACTTGTGGGTCCATTTGAAATGTGTGGTTGAAAATGAAATTTAATAATTTATAAATGATTTATAAATTTTGTCAAATGGAGGCGCTTTATATACAAGTAAATTTAGATGTGTAAATAAATAAATTTTGAAATTTATCATTCTTTCTTACATGCCAAAGTTAAAAATAATCGGGTCATTATTTTGACAGTAAGTCGAGATTTACTTTAAAAAAAATTGAACCCCCCCCCCCCCCCCCTCCCCCTCCCTCCCTCCCTCCCTCCCTCCCTCTCCCTTAAAAGTAGAAAAGTTGGTCATTCAGACATGTTATGTACAAAAAATACTCTACTTCTTCTTAGGCTTTTAGCCAAATGAGCTCTTGGTAGAAAGCCATGCATGTAAAGCATCAACCCCTAGAAATCTACCGCCTGAAATGTTTGTGCTTCCTTTCTGTAAATTAATGAAGACATCCACGAATAATCCCTAGTTAACATCTTTCATTGATACAATATTTTGAAACGTGCATCCTCTCTATGTATATACAGAAATAATAAAGTAAAAAGTAAATCCCCAGAAACTGTTAAATGTGCCATAAGCATGTGCGCGATGTGCACGTGAGCATGGTTTTTTGGTCTAAGCTTAAAATGTTCACTTATGAAATATGAGTAATTTACTTACAAGTATTCGAGTATGTTTTAAAATAATCCACTTTTTATTTTTATTTTAGAAAGTGTGAGAAAAATAACAATATTTCCAAAGTGAGTAATTTTGTTTGCTTAAAAAGTAAAGAAACAGTAACTAAACAAATTATGCCTAGTAAATTTATTTATTATTTTTTAAGCTCAGGCAAAGTGCTCTTTAGTCAGGGATGCTCATACTTTTGCTCATTGACAGTACTCTTTCCTTCTCACTGCAGATCTGGTCTTTTAAATTTTCAATTTTTGGGACTCTATTCTCAAGATTGCAGATTGTTGGTGAACAAGAACTCGGTTTCCACTCAACGTTTGGAAACCTTTTGGATTATTTCACTGCACAAGGAATTGCTTTGAAGTTTTGTCTTCATATTCTTATTGAAGAAGTGTTATTTTACCACACGATTTCTTGTATTATTAGTGTTTTGTTTTTCCACCATATGGCATGTAGTGGAGTTTATTCTCAGCAGGAGTAGTTGTATAGATTGAAATATTTTGTACTGTACATTTCCCTAAATATTCATGCAAATACAGTTGCTATTGAAGGAGAAGTGTTATTTTTACCACCGTCACGACCACTGACCACCGTCGTCTCACCAGTCTGGAAAACCATCGCCACACACCACATCAACTCAAAATCACCATCACCATCACAATAACCATAACATCACCACACACCAAACTTCAGCAATATCATCACATCGGATTGCAGGTGCCTTGCGCACCACGTGACCACCACCACTACAAAACCATCGTAAAAACAATGCAAAAATGCCACAAACTACAAATCGATCTTCACCGTCGCGCACAGCGGCTCTTAGAACGTCGTGGAATGACAAGCAGAGCGTACATCAATGTGCGTGACGCTTTGAACTGTCGATGCACGTGACGAGATTTGAGTGCCACACACATCGATGACCAATTCCAGATCGTCGTTGTGCGCGACGAACTCGATCGTCGTTTAGCGGTGATGGGTTCGTCACTCACAGCGGCTGATCGGCAGTTAATCCATCACCGCTGATCAGATCAAAGAATGAAAAGAGTGAGAAAAATGAAATAGAAGGAAAAATGGGTAGGATAGATTGTATAGAGATAAAAGAAGGAAGAGGACAGTCGATGAATGAGAAAAAATGGTATGAGAAATTATAGAGAGAAAATGGAAAGTGAGAAGAAACAAGAAGATGAAATTAGTTTGAAATTTAATTTTATAATATTATTATTAATGTTGAATTATCTGATTTTTGAATAAACAAACTTTATATTTGATTTTAGAAATGGTAGCTTAAAACATTTTGGTTCCATGTAATTTCCACATATTTGACACAATCTCTACATAATGATGTTCGTGAAAATTGCGTGACATTAAATATTAAATTTAATTAAATATAATATCACATGATTAATTTAATGGAATTTATCTACTACAAAAAGGGCGACTTGACTTTTGAAGTCAGTCAATGCATCAGTTGTGCTTCCATGTAGACAAAAACGCTATAGAGACCAAAAACTATTGGTGCAGAAGTTGTCATTCCAACCTCTTTAACCATGACGCCTCATATTATTGGATCCCAAATTCTCTATTCTATGCATATTTGTGAGGATGTACGGCAATTATGAGAACGGAGAATCGTATGCTATCAGAGGTTACAACTTCAAACGATAAAGATGATCATACAAAGTAGAAAAAAGCCATACGTCCACGAGAGTTTCACAAGAGGAAAGGTGTCATTCTTGGATTGGATGATGGATAAAAATAGATTAAAACATATCAATGTAGGGTTGACACTTGACATTTGACAAAAAAAGCCTAGATACCCATGTCCGAAAATCACAAAGAAAATAAGTCCCGAGGAGAATGCTTGCAAAACTATCAAAGTTGAGGATGTATTAGCAAATAATTTATTATAAATTATTATTTATTTTTTAAAAACATTTTCATATACTCATTTCTTTCTCTTTTCAACTAACTCCATATATGGAATTGTTCTTATGCCCACAGTGGGCAGAATAAAACTACCCACCTATTAATGTGGCAGGAGAACCCAACATTGAGTTCTCTCCGAGTGGGTATAATAAGACTTTCCACCATGTGCAGGAGAACACCACAGACTCCATATAATAAATTACTGCAAAATCTTGGTTTTGTTAAATTTTTCGACATCGTATCTTGCTATGATCCGCGTTCGATTATTTTTATAATTAGCATGATAATCCTTGATTATTAGTTTGGAAAAATCGCACCATTGGTCAGCAACTTATTGTTTTTTGTAGAAAATTAGTCTCAAAAAACATTTTTAAATGAGCAAGTTAGCTTCACACAATTCATTATAGTTGTTCAATCAATACTCAATAACAAGAAACCGTTTAAATCTCTATTGAATCGTTGAAAGTCCCCCGTGTCAAAATTTTATGAAACAAGAATTTTATGCCCAACTCGGATCGACGCATACAAACTATAAATTACTGCAAAATCTGTTGTTTCTTTAACTCTTAGATTTTATATCTTGTTATCTTAAGATTTTGATTATTTTTGTAATAACCCCTAATTGATAGTTTGGAAGAATTGCACAATTAGTCTGCAAGTTATTGCTCCAATGGTAAATAGGTCCCCAATCATTAACAAATTATCATAAGCCTATGTTTGGCCCCATTTTTTTTTTTTTTTAAATTTGTCAACCACACATTCTTCCATGAAATAATTTTACATGTTAATCGAAAACTTTTCTTTTTGATTTTTTAACTACACATTTTCCAAAAAAATATTATTCCAAAATACATTTTCTTCTAAAAATGAGGCTCAAATAGGGGCTAAGTAAGTTGATCTTAACCTTTCATTATAACTTCAAAATTCGCCCTCATCGACTATTATCGTTTAAAATATGAATTAAGTTGTCACGTTACTCTTGCATGTCTAATTTTATGAAACATGATTACGTTGTTGAACTTGAATCGGTGCCTAGAAATAACAAATTATTGCAATATTTGGTTTTCGTTTAACCTTTGATAATTGAGAGATGGTAGATGTACAACCCCCTTACAATAGGAGGGGGTGTCGCTTTTTTTTCTTTTATTGGGCGTTGGCCCCCTATTATTAGGGGGCTACATTTTCCTGTACAAATAACAAATTTTTTGATAGAACCGTGCTGCAATACCAGAAAAAAATCAACAGAAGGACTGACCGACCCTCACAATAGGGGGTGGGGTCCACTTTTTTTTGCAATTTTTTTATTCATGTGGGGTCGGCTCATGTGAGGGGAGGTCAGCGCCTCTGTCAATTTTTTTCTGGCAGGGAAGCTTTATTCTTTTTGATAACATGTCTTGGTATGATCTGCTTTTGATTATTTTTCCAATTAGTACAATAATTATTGATTAGAAGTTTAAATTAATGGTTAATTTATAAGAAAAATTACGTTCCCACCACCCCCACCCCACGTGGGATCTGGGAAAAGTATAACCAGTGAACATGAACAGTATTTATAGCCATAGATATATTTTAGCTTATTAAAAATTGTGGCCTATGTGCTTTTCTTGACTGTACAGAGAAAAAGGACACAAACCATATCAAGGTGCAAATATTTTGATTATTTTTATTGAAATTATTCTCTTCTTTAAAAAAAAAAAAAAGCCGTCACATCATACATTGTGAGGAGGATACTAAGGCCATGTTTGATCCACATTTTTCTAAAAATTGATTCTTTCAAAACTCATTTTCAACAATACGTTCTTCAATAAAAAAAATATTACGTGCAAAATCAAAACTTTTCGTTATTTTTTAATCACATATTTTTCATCACATCACATCATAAAATGCATTCTTTTTTCAAAAATGTGCATCAAACACCCCATAAGATTTTATGTTTGATTCGAAGAAGGCTTGAGAAGTTTCCCTCAACGCTCCACGCAACATCCACAACCAGGGGCGGATTGAGACAAATTTTTTGTGAGGTCAAAAATGAGATTTCAAAAATGTTTAGGTTAAAAAAAAAAATTGTGGGATCATCTGACCCCATGTGGGTCCGCCCCTGTCCACAATCCTGTGATAAAGTTGTATATATATTTTTTCAAATATAAAAATAATAATATTAAAAATAAAAACTAATACTTTTCCTCAAATTTCAGTAGGGACCTACCCATTGGATCCCAATTGGCTCCGCAACTACGTCCACTCACCCTACGCCTCCATGTGCGAGTTTGACATCACATTTGTCCATAGCAAACTATATCGGGACGAAAGAAGTTTTTTTTTTTTTTTTTTTCATCTTTCTACTTGGTTTTACATTCTTGCTATATCATGAATAATAATAATTTTAATTTACTTTATTTTATGCATTTGATATGTTTGTGAAATTAAGTAAATTTTCGAGGTGGTGATTGTTATCCTTTAAAAAATTATTGATTGAAAATATTGTATCCTCTTCCTTGACCTTTAGATAAGAGAAGTTAGCATAAATCTCGCTAGCTTTTCGTTTTTTACTTGTAAAAGGATTCTTCGAAATGAAAAGGGTTTTAATAGAAATGTCAAAAAAATCTGAATTTTAATATTAAAAAATGGGGAAAAAAAATCATGATTAAGTATTTTCAGTAAGAATTTTATTATGCCTCTATTTAGTAAATTTATAAATGCGTTATATAGAGGAATAATATTGGATCTTATGAAATGTATTGATAATAATGAGTAGTAATTGTAAATATATATTTGAAATTAATATCCTATTTTCACTAAATTTATAAATTAGTCATAAATTTGCATCCAAATGGTCAAATGTAATTTGTATATATGTAAACTTTTGAAAAGAGAGAGAGAGAGAGAGAGAGAGAGAGAGAGTCCTCACCATATACCAAGGTGACTCTATGCTTCACCAAAAGGCCATTACATTCTAACCCTCTAGACTTCGATTGGCCGCCCCTAGTCCAGAATTGCGACCCTTCGTGATTTTGTTACCACCCACCCCGCCCCCCGCACCCCACCCCACCCCACCCCAGCCCAGGTTAACAATACTGACCCTTTATAGCTCTTGTTTGGTAGCAATTAAAATCAAATTTTTAGTATATTTTAATAAAAGTTTATAAAATATGTGACTGAAAAGTTGTGAGACCTATGAAAATGGTGGTTAAAATTAATTGTTAATTTTGATTTAAATTAAAATATGAATTTTAAGCTCTACCAAACAAGGACATAATTTAGTTATCATCCCCCCACCCCACCACCCTAGTTCAAGAATTGTGACTTTCTTCTTTTGTTACCACTCCTACCCCCATTTCATGTGGCTGCATGTAAATACTATTAATGTTATTTAATATCACTGATATTACAACACCAATCTGGTGACACTAAGGATCCCTTCGACATGATTTTCCATTTTACTTCTATAGAAGAATTTTTGAAGGAAGAGGAAGTTATCTTAATTTTTGTTTAGAAACTAATTTTTTAAAAGCACTTCCTCTTCTAAAAGGACTTTTAAAGAAAGCCGCAATCGGTCGACTTCAACTAAAAACTCTTCTAACTATTGAAAACATTTTTATAAAATTAGCCAACAGCTTCAAAAGACTCTTCCAAAGCCATGACAAACAGATCGTAAGTGACGTTATATGAGAAGTACGGGCAGATTTAGGGGGATTGGGCCAAACTATAGTTTGGCCCAGTTCCCGGCCGTTAATGTTTTTTAGTGAATGTGTAATTTTTTTTTTTTAATACATATTTATCCGACTTGTAGTTTGGTCCTAGATTCGTTTTTGATGAGAAGCGCAATTAAATAAGTCACTTAATTTTATCTTTCATTGAATCTATCACATAATATAATATAAACTCATATTGTAACATCAATGATACCGAATAACATTTTTCCGTGAAACAGACACATACTCAAAAGTCAAAACGCCACCCCTTGTTTTTATTATATTTTGACTACTGGGATTCCCATACGCCACTTCTCATGCAAAGACTGTCCCTGAATTCCCACCCCTACTCCCCTCTTCAATAAAGCTTGATTCATTTCATTTTACCTTTTACCTTTTACCTTTTCCTTTGCCCATTGGTTCATGATTCATCTCCAACCCACAATTAATTAATTAATAATCTTGTGTTAATTAATCTACTTATACTATCATGTAGAAGTGGAAACTTGATTTTTTTATTTTTTTTAAATCTAAGCCCCTGTTTTTTTCCCATTATTTAAGGTGGGAGATGCATTTTTTTATCTTTTTTTTTTTTTTTTTTTCCAAAAATGTGGGTTCTAGTGTGAGACAAAATTGTCAAAAAAGGCGGCTAATCCATGTTGCAACGGTAAGAATTTGCATTATAATGAGAAACAAACAAATGGTAAGCTACACCTACTACACAAAATTTTGCAGCTGGTCTTGTAGATATGCCTGTGCCAGCATGTTTTTGGCTTAGAAAAACAAAACCATTTGCTTTTGTAGGATGATTCTTGAGTTATTATTTATCATCTTTTCGACCACAAAGAAGTATATAATTGTTTTGCGTGTACACCCATGTCGAGTTTTCTTGAATCTCAAGCACAATTTTCTATCTTTTGGTATTTGGGTACATGACTCTTTGAATTATATTTTTTCGGAGGATGAGTTTTGAACTTTATATATCTTTTTGTATGGATTCATATCAATATCTTTATAATTTGGAAAATTAAATTATATTCCATGTAGGATGATAAAATTCAATTCCTATTTTAATCAAGATAATACCAAATCAAATTCTAAAATATTAAACCAAAAAATAAAAAAAAATAAAAAAAATCGCAATAAGCTAGATTATTAATAAGTTATATTTATCAAGTTGAACACATTTGTCGCAAGCATTATTATATGAATAAATTCTCTTAAACTCTCTAGATCAAAATGCCTATAATTTTATATATTTTCATATTTTTTAAAAGAGAAATGATTATTTTCCTTATATGAACAATGAAACATAGTACTAACTTTATTGTGTTCATAAAATCTAGATCAAGTGGCAACGTAATCATGTTGTTTATTAGAGTGGAATTACTTTACTAGAGTTATCTAATGGCTTCATATTCAAACATCTTTTATTATGCATGTTTTCTTTAGGTAAATAACATTTTTTTCTCGAAAAAATTACTTCGAGGATATATTCACATAATAATAATAATAATAATAATAATAATAATAATTTGTATATTTCAAACACTTTTGCTATACGAAGTTACAAACACTAGATCTGACGTTTGATAAATCTTGTCGTGTTTCTATATATATCGTTAATCATATATGTTCTTATCTAAAGACGTGATGCACTTTCTCATTACAAAATAAGAATAGCTCACATACATAGAACTAGACAATTGATAATTTTCGTCATCTATTTTCAAAATATGTCTTAAAAAAGAATGCATGACAATGCAACATTGAATTCTCCAAAGATAGAAAACAAGTTGAGATATATTAAGAGAGATTTATTTAATGTATTAATAAATAATTTAAATATTGATACGAACGACTACCATTTTTTTGTTGACCATCTAAATGGCAATAACTTAAATATTTTCTTCCATCAAGATATATCATTCATAAATATTAAAAATATTGAATAATATGGAATGGGTGGTCAAGATTTTGTTTTGGAATTGATCTAGGGAAGTTTCATCTAGACTAGGTTTTGTCATAGCATATTTATGTTAGATTTGACTACTCAATTAATCACCATTTTCCCATAATGATTAAAGAAAAAATAATATTTTATTTGTACATGTCCACTACATGAAAACACTCCATGGTTCGTTTGATTGTAAGGATGAAAAATGGATGGAAAAGAAAATGAATAGAAAATAATTGTCTGGAGCCTATTTTTCAAGGAATTATTCATTAAGTGTATTTGATTGGTATAATTTTCCACACGAAAAATTTTAAAATTTTGAATGTTTTTGTGTTCGTGTGACTTTGTTTTATATAAAAATTGTCCATTAAAGTGATAATCTTTTCCATAATTGGTTATAAAATTTGTTTCTATTGCCAAAAAAAAAAAAAAATTCCAAGAAAATCATTTTTTATTATCAAAGTTTAGTGTTCGTTTGGCTTTGTTTTATATGAAAATTATCTATTAATTTTTATTTTTTTTATTTTTTTACAATTGGTTACTCCCCCGTCACAATTATATAGGCTAAGTTTCCCTTTTCTCTTATCTCAAATATATAGACTGGTTTCGTAATGTGGAATATTTTGTTGTGTTCCTTTACCAATATACTCTTATTAAATTTTCTTCACTTAATGTGTCAACTTCTTGAAATCATCCAAATATACACATTTCTCACTTCTTGAAACATGGAACAACTCTTATTTTTTCTTCTTTTTCAAATTCTTTATTAATTCTAACAATAATTTAGTTTTACATTCTGAAAATTAAATAAGGGTAAATTAGGAAAGATTTTGGCAAAAATTAATTTTTCAATGACATTGACACTCATTAATTTCTCTTTCTCATTCTCATTCTTCATTTCAACCACACATTCTCTAAATAAAATAATATTACACACAAATTAAAATTTTTTCATCACTTTTCCACCACACATTCTCACATCATTCACTATTCGAAAATTTCTATTCTCCTCAAAATGGGTTTCAAACAAGGGATAAAGAAGTTTTCTTAATCCGTGTGAAAAACTAAACAAGCTTATACAATTGGGACGGATGGAGTATAAAATTTGTATCAATTGCTAAAAAAAATACTGGAATTCTATTTCTCACCAAAATGATGGGAAACCAAATTCATCAAAAAGGTTGGAAAAGTGCACGCGTGGGGATAAAGTGGAAAGTAATTGCCAGGGAAATTATGACTATCAAACAAACCAATTGGTGGGAAATGGAATTTAAATTCCAAGTTCCATGGAAAAGTTTCATTATCAAATAAGGCCTTAGTTCCAAAAATATTTGGGGTAATTGCAGTAAAAGTTCTAAATCTTTTAAACATTAGCAGATTTTCCCCAAATATTTGATTTATTGCAATCGTTACCTCTAACATTTTCAAATGTTGCAGGTGAAGCTTTTTTGGACAACTTCCATCCATAATTCTGCCAGTTGACCAAAAAATTAACATTGATTACATTTTTATTATTTTAAAAAGGGTCAAAAGAGTAACTTTCCATTTATCACATTAAATAATTTTTTTAAAAAAAGAAATAATAATAATAATAATAAGAAAAAAAAACACACACACACACAATCGTCTTATTCCTCTCTACTCTCACCCTCACCCTCACTCACTCCCACCTCAAACCCAAAATCTACACCGGCCATCACTATCGCCATCGCCATCTCTACCTCAAACCCAAATGCCTCATTAGAAGAATAGAAAGAAAGATTAATCAAGAATTTGGTTTTAACTTTTCATGAAATGCTTGAACACCTCTCTTGATCTATGGGAATATATCATCCTCTATTTTTGTTTTTCTTCACTAATTAAAGGCTATAACGTAGCCTTTGGGTCTGTGGTCTTCGCCTGGTCTACATTTCTTTGAATTTTTGGTGAACATTATTTGCTTGCTTTAGTCCGAAGTTCTGGTTTTGTGGGATGATTTGAGGATTCTTCAGTACAAAATATGGGGTTGCCTTTTGATGCTACCCAAAAGTGGTACCTGGCTTGGCGACCGTTGATAAGCACGAACGTGATCTTCCTGTACCTGAAACAAAGGCGATGAGGTATGCTCTCGTCGCCCCTCCGATGCTTAAGTCAGATAGGGGATTTTGTGCGGAAGGCTATATGCTATGGAAATAATGTGTAAAACGTACCTGAATACCGGATTGGAGGCCCATATTAATAGGGCTAGGTGGTAGAGTCCGAGTGCAACTGTGCTAGTTTACTCCTGATAGGACTGTAGTTGGCATAACGCCCTTATCTTCCTAGAGTCCTTAATGGGGCAGGACTCCACTTCTTTTTGGGCACGACCCCATAGGGACGGGGGTAGTACCCCGAGGAAGTAATGACAAACAGCAGGACTGTGTTCTTCGAGGACTAGGTCACCTCGAGGTCCCTTAATAGCTCGAGGATATAGGTACCCTGAGGACGTCGGTACTTATTCTTGATTATATGTCCTAGTGAAGTCCTCGAGGGAGATTGGGTTTGGGTCCTCGGTGGGTTGCTCGACATGGGAGGTATGAGGGCATCCTCAATCCTCCAAGGCCTCGGTCGTAAAGAATCGACCATATCACTGGCCCCCGTGCACGCGCTTAAGATCTCGAGGATATTCAAGGGGGTGCACAAAAAGGTCGTCGGGAAGGAGGGTGGTTGATATGACCGTTATTGGTGGATCGTTGGATCTGTGACACGTGTCAATTTCGACGGTCAGAGATTGTGACCCTTGGCCTTCTAACTTCTCCCACTATAAATACCCTTCTTTTACCCTTCATTTTTCACTTTTACTGCTGTAAATTCTCCTTCTTCAAGCTCGTGCTCGCTCAAAAATCTCATAGGCATCCTCTCGGGGTCGTCGGGTAATCTTAAGGTAAGCCTCGAGACTCTTAAGTTATTTAATTAGTAGACTTAGTTCTCATATAATGTCGAGTAGTGAGGGTAGCTTGAGTAGGTCGAGTAGTGGTGAGGATGTAGAGAACACGATGATTCCTATGGCTGTCCCCCTCGACACCCGACCTAGGGCCCATGATAGTGTACAGTTCGAGTTTCCCGACGAGGCCTGTAGGTTGAAAGAACACCTGGCCGTAGCGGCTGCCAGAGAGTATGAGATCATGCCTCTGTGTGATATTAGGTCGCCCGACCCCGATGAAAGGGTGGTGAGTGCTCGCCGGGGGGAGTTTGTGATATTCAGAGAGACCCTTAAGGCCGGTTTCAGGTGGCCGTTGCACCCCTTCTTCACCGCCCTCCTGGTAGGGCACTCGATGTGCCCGGGGCAGCTTTTGCCCAATGCTTGGAGGATGTTGGTATATTTTTTTATAGCTTGTAGGTACTTAGGGATCGAGCCTATAGTCGACCTTGCTAGGCTGGTCTTCGAACTTAAGAAACACCCGAGCTACACCTGTTTTGGTTATCTCTCAACCATAGGGGGCTTTAGGGTTCCTAAGATGGCGAGTTCCCTTAAGGGGTGGAGGGAGGGTTGGTTTTACGTAGAATCCCAAGACCCCGATCTCCCTTTTTGGCCCGAGTGGGTTGTTCCCGACGCCTAGAAGTTTTGTGAGGCCCAGGAGTACCCCGAGGATATCGAGAGGAATAGGCAGATGCTGGTCGAGCTCGAGCCCCTTTTCTCGAACATGAAGGAGATCGGGAAAGAGGTGATAGATTTGGCCGATGTTAGAGGTCTCGAGGGTAGCACTCGTTCTCCTTGCTTCTTTGTAATCGTCGGGTTCTACCTAGTGCTCGTTCTAATATGTTGACATATTTTTCAATTTGCAGGGATGGCGTTTGATCCTCGAGCATTGCAAAACTTCATGAGCACAAGGTCTCAGGCTGTTCCCCCGACCCCTTCGCAGGCCAAGAAGAAAGGGAAGAAGAGAGTCCGGGATGCTGTAGTAGATCCTTCCCTGAGGGGCCCCGGGGAGCCTTCGCAACCCACTCCCCCAGTGGTCGAGCCGAGCCTTCCGATTCCGGCCCACGCAACTCTGACATATTTTTCAATTTGCAGGGATGGCGTTTGATCCTCGAGCATTGCGAAACTTCATGAGCACAAGGTCTCAGGCTGTTCCCCCGACCCCTTCGCAGGCCAAAAAGAAAGGGAAGAAGAGAGCCCGGGATGATGTAGTAGATCCTTCCCTGAGGGGCCCCGGGGAGCCTTCACAACCCACTCCCCCAGTGGTCGAGCCGAGCCCTCCGATTCCGGCCCATGCAACTCCGCCACCCCCGGTATCTCGACGCCCTCCACAGGTGGTGGACCTCGAGGACGAGCCTCTGCCTCCTGCAGCCAGTTTTGACGACTTTGAGAGGTGCCACCTTGTACCCGACATAATGGCCAAGTACAAGGACGGGGTCAAGCTGAATGAGGGTTTGAAGCGACTCGAGCTCTTCACGATGAAGGTAACCACCTTCGACCCTTTCGTACCTTATCCTTTTATATGCTCGGTATCTTTACTTGTCGTTTTCCTATGTAGACCCTGAGCATAGCTCGAGGACTTACTCTTCAAGGGATCGAGGAATCCTCGAGGGTTTCATCCATGGAAGAGTCTTTGGCCGCGAAGGATCGCCGCATCGCTGAGCTCGAGGCAAGCTCGATCAGTGGAAGAGAGAGCGCGACGAGGCCAGGCGCGAGGCTATGAGGGCAAAGGACGAGGTCGGTGTCGCAAGGGACGAGGCCGAGGAGTTGAAGCTTGAACTGCTCCGCAAAGACAAGGAGCTCGAGGCCAAAGTTAACGAGGCCAGGGATCGAGCTTTTGCCGAGGCTAAGGAACGAGCCTGGGAGGAGTTTAAGACCTCAGCGGAATGTGACAAGATCAAGGCCGAATACGCCTCGGGGGCTTACCTGCACGCCTTCAAGGAGGCTCGAGCCTTTCTTTGCTCCAGGCTTCCCGAGGATTTGAGGTCCGTGCCTGACATCGCAGGCACTCTCGAGCTTTCCGACGATGAAGGTGCCGGTGTTGAAGATGATGACGAGGGTCTCGAGGACGACGTCCAGATCGACATCACCAACCTTGATCCCCCTTTCGGGCATATATGATAGATAATCCCTCCCCTTCCTCTGTACCCCGATCCCTCAAATTTGTAATATCCAATCAAGTTTTTTGCTCGACCTCATGAATGTATTTTGTACTCGACCTCATGAATGAAATGAATGATCTTTTGATATTTTGTATTTCTCGATGAATGCTTATGGGTTTCATTTTTCGAGTATCGAGCTTGAGGTTATATCGAGATTCGGAATAATTGTACAAGTATTGGGATCGAGGAGAGATCGTACATAAGTGTGGAGGACAAGATATGTGTGCGATTTCGAGGTTGTTACCAGACCTCTGATGTCCCGAGGACTTTTGCCTCGTGGAACGACAAAGTTGTCGCACTCGAGCACTCTGATACACCGAGGAGTATTACCTTGTAGAACGACAAAGTTGTCGCACTCGAGCACTCTGATATCCCGAAGAGTATTACTCTTGTGGAACGATAAAGTTGTCATATTTGAGAACCTCAAGCCCTTGGTACCTGATAGGAATGTAAAATGCATATTTTTCCCTCCTTATTTTATGTGCTCGTATGTTTATTTTGTGCCAAAATGTACTCATTACGCTCATATTTTGATTTAGGTGGCAATTCTATGGATATGGCGTAATTTGGAAGAAATATGTGAAAAAAGACAAATGAAAGAAGGTGAAAGTTCAAGGGCTAAAGTGCAAATATTCCAAACTTGTGTCTAACCTTGTGATGAAGATTCGAGAGTGTTAGAGGTCAATTGGATGAAGAAAGGATTCAAAGGGATGAAATATGGCCAAGATATTTTCACAGATCAACTTTCAAGCTGAAAAGTTTTGCATCGGTTTTCAGCCTCATATTGAGACCAATTTTGGACATGGTAAACGATTGAATTTGAAGATGGTCTCTGAATAAAAGTTTTAACCCTTTGAGTTATCTTTACAAATCATCTTGAATCGCTTCAATCGGATATCGAAAGAAGAAGTTATGGCCAAAATCTTAAAAGCTGTCCGGAGGAAGTTTCGTAAAACCATGCGGCCGCAAGTCTTTAATTCCATGCGGCCGCATAGACCATTCCCGAGAGTTAAAGTGTTGATTTCACTTGTTCCTTGCGGTCGCAAGCCTCTAAACCATGCGGCCGCATTGTTCATTTCCGGGACGAAAATTCTGGTTTCCTAATTTCAATCAAACACTTATGGAAACAAATCTTTCTACACTTTATAAACCCTAGAACACAACCAGAACGTGGAGAACGCCTCCCAACTCTATTCTTCTCTATTTTTCTCTTGTATTCATGAATTGTAACTAAACTTTTACACTTGGTCGAAGGAGATTGAAGCCTCGAAACCACATATTGTGATATCTAAATGGTTTTTCTTAATTTAATTTATGTTTTTTAGTATTGAATATTCTTCTACACTTATTTCTATGATTATTATGTTTAATTGCTAGGAGGCCTACTAGTTTATTATTCGTTGCAATCTATCGCTAAGTTAAATCTCAAATCCGTAATTGTTTGAATCATTTAACTTGTGAAGCACTAGGATTTGATAATTTTCTGCGATAGAGGTTATTAAATCTTAAGAAAAATGTTTAAATAGATTGAATGCAACCGCTGTTGTTTGTATTATCTAGTTTATCGATTTCTCTATTGTTTAAAGCTGTTATTAAATTGAATCTTTAGCGCTGGTCTGAGATTATTTAATAATTAGGGTTAATTAGAACGCTGGTTTCTAACTAACTAAAATTAAGGAGAAATAGGAAAATTATTCCAACGGTGAATATTCAAGATATGAATTAAATTATTTTTGCATCTATGATCAATTGTGGATTTTCGAATGTGGATATTGACTTGGACCAAGGTTAGTCTTTTGATTATTTTCGTTAATTTAATTTTCATTATTATTAATTGCGTTATTTACAATTGTTTGCATACAAAAACCCCCCAATCATTGTACGGAGCATAAAACTATTGAATTACACACTCTTCGTGGGATCGACCCTTACTTCCACTACTACATTAGTTTTAGAGGTTTAAGGATTATTTTTGGGTGCCTACGATAGCACACCAAATTTTGGCGCCGTTGCCGGGGAGTGGTGTAATTTATTTTTGTGCTTCTTTAATTGTTTATTTTATTCTGAAAAAAAATTCACAAAAATCATAATTTTAGGTTTTTAGGCAATTTATTGTTTTTAGGAATTTTAGCATAGAATTTTATTTATTTTTCTTATTCTAGTTTCTTTTTAACTTGTTTTTCATTTTTCTTTTTTAGTTTCCTTGATAGTTTATGCCCATAACTCGATCTTCTACTCAAGAAACTTGATTGCAAATATGGCTGCCAATTCTCAACAATTTGGCACTAGATTTGATCCCCCTTCTAGACAAGTTAACGAGGTAAATGTTTCATCCATTGACCAACAACTAGCGAGTCTAACTACTCTTATTTGTCAAATGGCTGTAGGTACTATGCAAACATCAAAGACTTGTGGAATTTGTTCATTGGTAGGCCATCCAACCGATATGTGTCCAACAATTCAAGAAGAATCCGTTGAACACATAAATGCAGGCGGTAGTTTTCCTGGACAACCACAAAGGAATTATGATCCCTATTTAAACACGTACAACCAAGGATGGAGGGATCATCCAAATATTAGTTATGGGAATCGACAAGTGAATCAACCTATGAATCAAAATTGGTAGAATTTCCAGCAATATAATCAGCCATACCCTCATAAACATCAACATAGCCAAACTTCTAACTCTAGTATGTCTTTAGAAGATATGGTTAAATCTCTTGCCACTAACACTTTACAATTTCAACAGGAGAGCAGGGCTAGCATTCAAAGTTTGGAGAATCAAATGAGTCAAATGGCTAACGCGGTCAGTAGGTTGGAGTCACAGAATGTGGGAAAATTGACATCTCAAACAGTGATAAATCCAAAAGAAAATGTAAGTGCAATCACGTTGAGGAGTGAAGAGGAGGTTGAAGCTCTAGTGAAGGTAGCCCCTACATCATCGACGAAAGAAAATAAGGAATATATCACATCAAAAAAGAGTGCTCCTAACGATACTGAGCGTAAGTTTCCACCTCTTTCTGATTATAAACATGTACCTCATTTCTCTCAAGCTTTAGTAGGATCTAGAAAATATGAACGAGATCATGATGAGTTACATGAAATTTTTAGTAAATGTGAGGTAAATATTCCACTTTTAGATATTATTAAACAAGTGCCTCGTTATGCTAAATTTTTGAAACAATTGTGCACAAGTAAAAGGAAACAGAAATTGAAGGGGATTGAAAAGGTAAAAGTTGGAGAACAGGTATCTGCAATAATTCAAAAGAAACTTCTTGCAAAGTGCACGGATCCAGGTATGTTCACTATCCCTTGCATGATAGGCAATACTAAGTTTGAGAAGGTCATGTTAGATTCCGGAGCATCTATTAATGTCATGCCATATTCTGTATACACTTCCTTGAAATTAGGACCTTTAATTGACACTGGTGTGATAATTCAACTAGCTGATAAATCTAATGCCTATCCTAAGGGGGTAGTTGAGGATGTTCTCGTGAAAGTTAATGAGTTGGTTTTTCCTGTTGATTTTTATGTGCTTGACATGGGCAGTAGTAATCAAACTCTCCCTATTTTGTTGGGAAGACCATTCTTAAGGACATCCAAAACTGAAATGGACTTTCATAATGGCACACTAACCATGGAATTTGATGATAAAACTATTACACTTAATATTTATGATTCCATGAAACATCCATGTAATAATAACCATGTTCATTTTATTGATGTGATTGATCAATTAGCACAGGATGTTTTCGAATTTGTTGCTACAAAAGAATGGGAAGTTGTCAATATTGAGCATCTTGGGAAGGAAAAAGAGGAGCTGGCCTTAAACACTGAGTTACAAAGAACTGTGGCAGCATTAAATGTTCTTCCAAAGTCAGGTACCAGTTCTTGTTTTGTATTACCAGTTTCTAATGAGAAGCCTCTATCTTCTGTTTTGCAGACTTTCATTTCGGATTTGAAGTCTCACCCCAGTCACTACAAGTATACATTCCATGAAGGTGGAGAAACAATCCTAGTTATCATTCTCAATGGACTTGGTGCACTGCAAAGAAGATCGAAGCTAACCATGATAGACCCGGGCTGAATAAAGAAACATTGAGTCGAGCCAAAAACAATAAACAAAGGCGCTGCTTGGGAGGTAACCCTAGGGGAGTTCGTTCATTTATCTTTTTATTTTTGTTTTTATTTTTCGTATTCCATCATTTATTTTAGTTATATTTGTCATTTTCTTTGCATTGGACCTTACATTGGGGACACTGTAAGTTTTAAGTGTGAGGGAGAGATTTAGATCTAGGTTGCATTTAGATTGAGTGAATTATTATTTTTTTTTAAAAAGAAAAAACAAATTTGCATGATTTTTCAAGAAAATGAGTTGAGTTAAATGGTTATTTTTGATTGTGTATGCTATTTGCTAGAATTAATTAAGCTTTTGAAGAACTCATAACATGATTGAATGAATAATCCTCCAACTTAGAGTTGATTAGTGAAGTTATTTTCTTTGAGGATGGTAGTAACTAAATTCTGTAGACAAAAGTCGGTGAGATTTTTGAGCCTTTAGACTGATACATCCATAACAGTCTCATTATTTCTTTTCATGTGTGATATTCTTCCATAGTTTTGTTTCTCTAGAACTTGCATTGATTCTCTTCAAGATCACATTGATACATGAATGCACGAACATGATTAAGGCCATCTTTGTTACATAAATGAGCTTCATTAGCCAAATAGCCGACCCTGTAATTGAATTTTACATTGTTGAGCCCATTTGAGCCTTATTGCCTTTTCTTTGTATAAACTCACATTACAAGCTTTAAACTGAAAAAAAACAATATCTTTACCCAAGCCTTAGAGCTAGTGGAGTATTGTTGAATGTCATGAGAAGTGTGGGTATGCAAGAAAATAAGTGTGGGGGTATCAAGATTTATGGCAGTGCTATTATTGGTGAATTGGAACAAATTTTCTATGTCAATTCAGAGAGTTCCAGTATTGTTGTATAATTTGGAGTTTACATTGTGCAAGAAAAATACAAGAAGAAGAAGAAAAAAAAATGAGTGAAGAAAAAGAAAATAAGTGATGAAGGAGAGTGATTTTAATGTGAAAAAGTCTATATTCATAACTCTTCCTACATCTCAAAAAAGAGTTCGATTTGTGTGGGATAGACGAAAAAATGATGAAACTATCATGTGGAGTGGTTGGTTTACATGTCTTATGTATATGTTTAAGCTAAGTCTTTTTTATCTTTACTCCACTAGTTTCGATGGCTCTTGAGTCACATACCCAAATATTTCCTACCTTGACCATAAGCCACATTACAACCTTTGAAAAGTCCTTATGACTCTTGTAAAGCATGTGATCTAAGTGGTGGCGAATGAGAAAATATGCAAGCATATGGTAGAACATCTCTATTAGAATGAATTTGAGCGAAACACTTACCCTTTTAAACACATGAGAGTTGAGTGCTTATATCCGTGAGGGTCTACATGTTTAGTTTACTCCATCTTCATATGAAAATGCTTGCTAATTGATTATGAGTTGTGTGGAATGTTTCTTCATGATAGTTTATGTGTTTTGAAAAAGTTTGATAGTTCTATGTTTTTGACATTATAACCTGGGGTTTTTTTTTTTGAATTAAATTTGAGTTTTGCCCGAGGACGAGCAAAAGCTAAGTATGGGGGAATTTGATAGGAATGTAAAATGCATATTTTTCCCTCCTTATTTTATGCGCTCGTATGTTTATTTTGTGCCAAAATGTACTCATTACGCTCATATTTTGATTTAGGTGGCAATTCTATGGATATGGCGTACTTTGGAAGAAATATGTGAAAAAAGACCAAAATGAAAGAAGGTGAAAGTTCAAGGACTAAAGTGCAAATATTCCAAACTTGTGTCTAACATTGTGATGAAGATTCGAGAGTGTTAGAGGTCAATTGGATGAAGAAAGGATTCAAAGGGATGAAATATGGCCAAAATATTTTCACAGATCAACTTTCAAGCTGAAAAGTTTTGCATCGGTTTTCAGCCTCATATTGAGACCAATTTTGGACATGGTAAACAGTCGAATTTGAAGATGGTCTCTGAATAAAAGTTTTATCTCTTTGAGCTATCTTTACAACTCATCTTGAATCGCTTCAATCGGATATCGAAAGAAGAAGTTATGGCCAAAATACTAAAAACTGTCCGAAGGAAGTTTCGTAAAATCATGCGGCCGCAAGCCTTTAATTCCATGCGGCCGCATATACCATTCCCGAGAGTTAAAGTGTTGATTTCACTTGTTCCTTGCGGCCGCAAGCCTCTAAACCATGCGGCCGCATGGTTCATTTCCGGGACGAAAATTCTGGTTTCCTAATTTCAATCAAACACTTATGGAAACAAATATTTCTACACTTTATAAACCCTAGAACACAACCAGAACGTGGATAACGCCTCCCAACTCTATTCTTCTCTATTTTTCTCTTATATTCATGAATTGTAACTAAACTTTTACAATTGGTCAAAGGAGATTGAAGCCTCGGAACCACATATTTTGAGATCTAAATGATTTTTCTTGATTTAATTTATGTTTTTGAGTATCGAATATTCATATGCACATATTTCTATGATTGTTATGTTTAATTGCTAGGAGGCCTACTAGTTTATTATTCGTTGCAATCTATCGCTAAGTTAAATCTCAAATCCGTAATTGTTTGAATCATTTAACTTGTGAAGCACTAGGATTTGATAATTTTCTGCGATAGAGGTTATTAAATCTTAAGAAAAATGTTTAAATAGATTGAATGCAACCGCTGTTGTTTGTATTATCTAGTTTATCGATTTCTCTATTGTTTAAAGCTGTTATTAAATTGAATCTTTAGCGCTGGTCTGAGATTATTTAATAATTAGGGTTAATTAGAACGCTGGTTTCTAACTAACTAAAATTAAGGAGAAATAGGAAAATTATTCCAACGGTGAATATTCAAGATATGAATTAAATTATTTTTGCATCTATGATCAATTGTGGATTTTCGAATGTGGATATTGACTTGGACCAAGGTTAGTCTTTTGATTATTTTCGTTAATTTAATTTTCATTATTATTAATTGCATTATTTACAATTGTTTGCATACAAAAATCCCCCAATCATTGTACGGAGCATAAAATATTGAATTACACACTCTTCGTGTGATCGACCCTTACTTCCACTACTACATTAGTTTTTGAGGTTTAGGGACTATTTTTGGCTGCCTACGACAGCACACCAGTACCCCGAGGAACACGTATCAGGGTGGCTCAAGGCCTAAGTGTGGCTTGCTCGGGGCCTGCTCGGGGCAAGGCTTGAGTGTGGCTTGCTCGGAGCAAGGCTTCAGTGTGGCTTGCTCGGGGCAAGGCTTCAGTGTGGCTTACTCGGGGCAAGGATTGAGTGTGGCTTGCTCGGGGCAAGGCTTGAGTGTGGCTTACACGAGCACGGGGCAAGGCTTGAGTGTGGCTTGCTCGGGACAAAGCTTGAGTGTGGCTTGCACGGGGTAAGGCTTGAGTATGGCTTGCACGGGGCAAGGCTTGAGTGTGGCTTGCTCGAGGCAAGGCTTGAGTGTGGCTTGCTCGGGGCAAGGCTTGAGTGCAAGGCTTGAGTGTGGCTTGAGTGTGGCTTGCTTGGGGCAAGGCTTGAATGTGGCTTGCATGGGGCAAGGCTTGAGTGTGGCTTGCATGGGGCAAGGCTTGAGTGTGGCTTGCTCGGGGCAATGCTTGAGTGTGGCTTGCACGGGGCAAGGCTTGAGTGTGGCTTGCTCGGGGCAAGGCTTGAGTGAAGCTTACACGGGGCAAGGCTTGAGAGGGAAAGGCCGTTTATTGAACTGTTCTGGAACATTTTATTTGTGACCCACTATAAGGCAAATAAAGTACACCGGCCTGATAAATAAATTCTGGCGCGCAGGCCGGCCGTCAACTAAAAGATAATAAAAACTCAGGCACGCAGGCCGACGAAGGGAAAGATAAGAAAAACAAATGACTTAGGCTCGCATGCCGATTATTAAGATAGACAACTTGGCGCTGGGGTCGAATAAATCCAGAACAGGGTCGAGCGAATTACTTGTAATAGATCTTCAGGTTTTCAGCATTCCATGGCCTAGGGAGTGGTCTTCCCGAGGTATCCCTTAAGCTGTACGACCCTCCGCGAAGATTTCGTATGACTTCGAAAGGACCTTCCCAGTTGGGTCCGAGCTTCCCAGGGGTATGGCCCGCAGCTTCTGCTCTTCTTAACACTAAATCCCCCGCTCTGAATCTCCGAGGCCGCACCTTCCTATTGAAGTATCTTGCGGTCATGTTCTGGTAACAGGCTGCTCTTGTAGCGGCATTCTCCCTTACTTGCTCGAGGAGGTCGAGATGTTCGCTTGTATGCTCAGGGGCCTCAGGCTCAAGTCTCCGGAGGCTGGGCACATTAACTTCGACAGGGATTGTAGCTTCAACCCCAAAAGCCAACATGAAGGGGGTCTCGCCCGTGGCCGTTTTGTGAGATGTCCTATATATCCAGAGTATAGAGGGCAGTTCGTCAGGCCAGCCACCTCTGGCCTCACCGATCCTTTTTTTGACGTCTTGTAAAATGATCCTGTTTGTGACCTCGGCGAGGCCATTGCTTTGTGGGTGGGATACCGATGTCAAGCGATGTTCCATCCCGAAGTTATTGCAGAAATTCTTGAATTGAGGGTTGTCAAACTGTCGGCCATTATCTGTTATGAGGACCTTTGGTATCCCGAACCGGCATATGATGGACTTCCATACGAATGTCCTTAGTTTGGGCTCCGAAATAACGGCCAAGGCTTCGGCTTCTGCCCATTTGGTAAAGTACTCCACTACTACTGCCACAAACTTTAACTGTCCTCTTGCCACGGGGAACGGGCCGAGGATGTCGACGCCCCACTGTTCAAAAGGAACGCAAACACCGATGGTAGTAAGGTCTTCGGGAGGGCAATGGATGATATTGCCAAATCTCTGGCATTTGTCACATTTTTTGATGTAATCTGATGTGTCCTTCTTCATGGTAGGCCAGTAATATCCATACCTCAGGAGTTTGAAAGCCAGGGCGCGAGCCCCTTGGTGATTCCCGCAAACGCCCTCGTGAACTTCGGCCATGGCTCGAGATGATTCTGATGGTCGAAGGCACCTAAGATATGGTAGAGTGAAACTTCTACGGAATAGAACTTCCCTGATCATGCAATACCTCGGTGCTCTGGATCGAACGTTCCTCGCTTCTCGAGGATCCCCGGGCAGAGTTCCGTTGGCTATGAAATCTATTATTGGGTCCATCCATGAGGGCTCATGCTCAATATCCAAAACTTCTGGGCCTTACAGATGCTGGGCTCGGTTACAATCTTGACATGGACCGTCCTGTCAAGTCCGTCGACCCCCATAAAACCAATCTGGATAAGGCGTCAGCCCTGTAATTATCGTCTCTAGCGATCTTCACAATTTCACAAACCTTGAACCGTCGTCGGAGGTCGTGGACTAGTAGGCAATACAAGCTCATCTTCTCATCTTTTCTTTCGAATGTTCCTTCTATCTGGCCCACGACAAGCTGTGAATCACTGAGAATTTTCACGTACTCCAGGTCAAGGCCACAAGCGAGCTCCAAACCGATGACAACGGCCTCATACTCAGCCTCGTTGTTGGTGGCTTCAAATTCGAATCGAAGTGCACACTGAATTTTCGTGATCTTGTCGGGGCTGATGATAATGACCCCTGCACCTGACCCCGAGGAATTGGATGCTCCATCCACAAAAATCTCCCAAGGTTCCACCGATCTCGAGGTATTCCCTGGCCCCCGAGGCCTTGGGGTGAGTTCTGCTATGAAATCCGCCAAGGCCTGTGCCTTTATCGAGGGTCGCGTCTTGAACTCTATGTCGAATTCTCCAAGCTCTATTGCCCATTTAAGTAACCTACCTGAGACGTCGAGTTTCTAAAGTATGTGCCTGAGAGGTTGGTTTGTGAGCACGACTATTGGATGAGACTGAAAGTATTGTCTAAGCTTTCGGGCTGCTACGACCAGCGCAAGGGCAAGCTGCTCGGCCAGTGTATACCTAGTCTCGGCATCAAGTAGGACTTTGCTTACGTAGTAGATAGGCCGTTGAGCTTTGTTGACCTCTTTCACCAGCACATCGCTTACCGCATTCTGAGATACTGCTATGTATAAAAACAAGGTATCGCCGGGGTCGGGCTTATTGAGGACCGACGGCGTCTCCAATGTCTGCTTGAGTTCCTGGAAAGCTTTCTCGCATTCGTCTCCCCACTAGAAATTTTGGTTGTCCCTAAGAACTTTGAAGAAGGGGAAGCACCTATCCGCTGCTCGGGACACAAACCTGCTTAGGGCGGCTACACGTCCAGTAAGTTTCTGCACTTCTTTCTTGTTCCTTGGCGACTCCATAGAGGCTAAGGCTTGGATTTTGTCGGGGTTTGCCTCTATGCCCCTATCCGTTATCATAAAGCCCAGGAATTTCCCCGATGCTACTCCGAAGGCACATTTAGCGGGGTTCAACTTCATTCTGTACTTCCGTAGGGTGGTGAACACCTCCTCTAAATCTGATATGTGTCTATCTATCTGCTTGCTTTTCACTACCATGTCATCCACATAGGCCTCTACGTTTCTTCCAATAAGCCCGGCAAAGACTTTGTTGATGAGCCTTTGATAGGTTGCCCCGGCGTTCTTTACTCCAAAAGGCATGACATTGTAGCAATATATGGTGGAGTCTGCCATGAAGGACGTCTTTTCTTGGTCTTCGTTGGCCATACGGATTTGGTGATACCCGGAGAATGCGTCCAGGAAGCTATAAAGTTTGTGGCCCGACGTACTATCCACAAGGTCATCGATCCTGGGCAAGGGGTAACTGTCTTTAGGACATGCTTTGTTCAGATCAGTGAAGTCAATGCAAACTCTCCACTTGTTGTTAGCCTTCTTCACAAGAACCACATTGGCGAGACAATCAGGGTAGTGTACCTCCCGAATGAATTGAGAACTGATGAGCTTGCTGATTTCCTCGCGGATCACCTCCCGTCGTTCCAGCGCGAAATGCCTCTTTCTCTGCTTAACAGGCTTCGCTTCAGAGCTGATGTTAAGTTTGTAAACTACGACCTCAGGATCGATACCCGGCATATCCTCCACCCTCCATGCAAAAACATCAACGTTCCGGGATAGGCATTCTACAAGCTCCGTACTTAATGTGGCGTCAAGGTCACGACCAATGGTGACTGTCTTACCGTGCTCGAGCTCGACCTCCTTCAACTTTTCGATCGGAGGTAGCCTCCTCCGCTGATCGAGGTCGGGCTCGGGCTCGGGCTCGGGCATCGAGAGCTCCATGACCCCATCGCCCATCGTCCGAACGCTATTAACGTAACACTGTCTGGCAGCCGTCTAATCTCCGCGGACGACTCCGATGCCACGGCTTGTAGGGAAATTCATGGCCAGGTGGAAAGTGGATACGATGGCCCTGATTTTGTTGAGAAATGGCCTCCCCAAGATAGCGTTGTATGCCCATCGAGGTCCGGACGATCTGAAAAGGTGTGACCTCTGTTACCCATCTTTGATCCGATCCTAGGGTTAGGGGGAGCTCCACGACACCTTCTGGGACAATGATTCCTCCACCAAACCCTTGTAGAGGAGTTTTTACTGCTTTGAGTTTTTCGGTCGGGATACCCATCTTTATGATGGCCTCATGCGAGAGTATGTTTGCCGCACTTTCGTTATCAATCAAGATCCTTTTTACTTCGAAATTAGCTATGACAGCCGAGACGACCAACGCGTCGTCGTGAGGGTATGATATCCCCTCTAGATCTCCGACCCCGAAGGTAATGTCCTCGAGGTTATCCTGGACCCCCCTTGAGACGTGGTTGCACCGCCGGGCATATTGCCTACGCCCATTATACGTATCTCCTCCCGAGGCAATGCCCCCTACAATTACATTGATTGTCCCCGCCGTGGGCTGAGCTCCACCTCTGGCATCCGAGGCCTTCCCTCTGTTCCGATCGTTCCTCTGGCGATTGTCGTGACCAATGTAGGACCCGAGGAAACCCCTCTTGATCAAGGACTCAATCTCCCGCTGCAAGGCCTTACAACTCTCTGTGGTTTTTCCAGATTGTGGTCCCGGTGGAAGTCGCAGTATTTGTTGAAGTCTCTTGTGTCCGGTGGGGACCTCAATCTGGAGGGCCACTTTAGCTCTTTCATGTCCTTGATTTCCATCAGAATGTTCGTCTTGGAGGTACTCAACCTAGGGTAGTTGATAGGAATGTAAAATGCATATTTTTCTCTCCTTATTTTATGTGCTCGTATGATTATTTTGTGCTAAAATGTACTCAGTACGCTCATATTTTGATTTAGGTGGAAATTCTATGGATATGGCGTAATTTGGAAGAAATAGGTGAAAATGATCAAAATGGAAGAAAGTGAAAGTTCAAGGACTAAAGTGCAAATATTCTAAACTTGTTTCTAACCTTGTGATGAAGATTCGAGAGTGTTAGAGGTCAATTGGATGAAGAAAGGATTCAAAGGGATGAAATATGGCCAAGACATTTTCACATATCAACTTTCAAGCTGAAAAGTTTTGCATCGGTTTTCAACCTCATATTGAGACCAATTTTGGACATGGTAAACGATCGAATTTGAAGATGGTCTCTGAATAAAGGTTGTAGCCCTTTGAGTTATCTTTCTAACGCATCTTTAATCGTCTCAATCGAACATTGGAAGAGAAAGTTATGATGAAAATACTGAAGCTGACGCAAAGTGGACAGATTTCTAGCGCTCAAGCGCCGCGCGCCGCCACAGATTTTAGGTTTTTATTGTTTGGGCCGCAAAAACTCGAGAAAAAGACTCCAAATTGGTCAAGAACATGTAGGGAAGTATAAATAGACTTAAGGAGACCAAAACAAAGGGAGAACCTCTCCAACATTATTCTTCTCTATTTTTCTCTTAGATTCATGAATTGTAACTAAACCTTTACACTTGGTCGAAGGAGATTGAAGCCTCGGAACCACATATTATAAGATCTAAATTGTTTTTCTTAATTTAATTCATGTTTTTGAGTATTGAATATTTTTCTGCACTTATTTCCATGATTGTTATGTTTAATTGCTAGGAGGCCTACTAGTTTATTATTCGTTGCAATTTACCGCTAAGTTAAATATCAAATCCGTAATTTTTTGATCCCTTTAACTTGTGAAGCACTAGGATTTGATGATTTTCTGCGATAGAGTTATTGAATCTTAAGAAGAATGTTTAAATAGATTAAATGCAACCGATGTTGTTTGTGTTATCTAGTTCATCGATTTCTCTATTGTGTAAAGCTGTTATTAAATTGAATCTTGAGCGCTTGTCTGGGGTTATTTAATAATTAGGGTTAATTAGAACGCTGGTTTCTAACTAACTAAAATTAAGGAGAAATAGGAAAATTATTCCAACGGTGAATATTCAAGATATGAATTGAATTATCCTTGCATCTATGATCAGTTGTGGATTTCCGAAGGTGGATATTGACTTGGACCAAGGTTAGTCTTTTGATTATTTTCGTTAATTTAGTTTTCATTGTTATTAATTGCATTATTTACAATTGTTTGCATACAAAAACCCCCCAATCATTGTACGGAGCATAAAACTATTGAATTACACACTCTTCGTGGGATCGACCCTTACTTCCACTACTACATTAGTTTTAGAGGTTTAAGGATTATTTTTGGGTGCCTACGATAGCACACCAAATTTTGGCGCCGTTGCCGGGGAGTGGTGTAATTTATTTTTGTGCTTCTTTAATTGTTTATTTTATTCTGAAAAAAAATTCACAAAAATCATAATTTTAGGTTTTTAGGCAATTTATTGTTTTTAGGAATTTTAGCATAGAATTTTATTTATTTTTCTTATTCTAGTTTTTTTAACTTGTTTTTCATATTTTTTTTAGTTTCCTTGATAGTTTATGATCATAACTCGATCTTCTACTCAAGAAACTTGATTGCAAATATGGTCATCAATTCTCAACAATTTAGCACTAGATTCGACATGTCATCTACACATGTTAATGAGGTAAATGTTTCATCCATTGAACAACAACTTGCGAGTCTAACTACTCTTATTTGTCAAATGGCTGAAGGTACTATACAAATAGCAAAGACTTGTGGAACTTATTCATTGTTAGGCCATCCAACCGATATGTGTCCAACAATTCAAGAAGAATCCGTTAAACACATAAATGCAGGCAGTAGTTTTCCTGGACAACCACAAAGGAATTATGATCCATATTTAAACATGTACAATCAAGGATGGAGGGATCCTCCAAATTTTAGTTATGGGAATCGACAAGTGAATCAACATATGAATCAAAATTGGCAGAATTTCCAGCAATATAATCAGCCATACCCTCCTAAACATCAACATGGCCAAACTTCTAACTCTAGTATGTCTTTAGAAGATCTAGTTAAATCTCTTGCCACTAACACTTTACAATTTCAACAGGAGAGAAGGGCTAGCATTCAAAGTTTGGAGAATCAAATGAGTCAAATGGCTAACGCGGTCAGTAGGTTGGAGTCACAGAATACGGGAAAATTGACATCTCAAACAGTGATAAATCCAAAAGAAAATGTAAGTGCAATCACGTTGAGGAGTGGAGCGAAGGTTGAAGCTCCAGTGAAGGTAGCCCCTACATCATCGATGGAAGAAAATAATGAATATATCACAGCATAAAAGAGTGCTCCTAACGATACTGAGGTAACTGAGCGTAAGTTTCCACCTCTTTCTGATTATAAACATGTACTTCCTTTTCCTCAAGCTTTAGTAGGATCTAGGAAATATGAACGATATCATGATGAGCTGCATGAAATTTTTAGTAAATGTGAGGTAAATATTCCACTTTTAGATATTATTAAACAAATGTCTCATTATGCTAAATTTTTAAAACACTTGTACACAAGTAAAAGGAAACAGAAATTGAAGGGGATTGAATGGGTAAAAGTTGGAGAACATGTATCTGCAATAATTTAAGAGAAACTTCCTGCAAAGTGCACGGATCCAGGTATGTTCAATATCCCTTGCATGATAGGCAATACTAAGTTTGAGAAGGTCATGTTAGATTCCGGAGCATCTATTAATGTCATGCCATATTCTGTATACACTTCCTTGAAATTAGGACCTTTAATTGACACTGGTGTGATAATTCAACTTGCTGATAAATCTAATGTCTATCCTAAGGGGGTAGTTGAGGATGTTCTCGTGAAAGTTAATGAGTTGATTTTTCCTGTTGATTTTTATGTGCTTGACATGGGCAGTAGTAATCAAACTCTCTCTATTTTGTTGGGAAGACCGTTCTTAAGGACATCCAAAACTGAAATGGACTTTTATAATGGCACATTAACCATGGAATTTGATGATAAAACTATTATACTTAATATTTATGATTCCATAAAACATCCATGTAATAATAACCATGTTCATTTTATTGATGTGATTGATCAATTAGCACATGATGTTTTCGAATTTGTTGCTACAAAAGAATGGGAAGTTGTCAATATTGAGCATCTTGGGAAGGAAAAAGAGGAGCTGGCCTTAAAGACTGAGTTACAAAGAACTGTGGCAGCATTAAATGCTCTTCCAAAGTCAGGTATCAGTTCTTGTTTTGTATTACCAGTTTCTAATGAGAAGTCTCTATCTTCTGTTTTGCAGACTTTCATTTCGGATTTGAAGCCTTACCCTAGTCACTACAAGTATGTATTCCATGGAGGTGGAGGAACACTGCTAGTTATCATTCCCATTGAACTTGGTACACCGCAAGGAAGATCGAAGCCAACCATGATAGACCCGGGCTGAATAAAGAAACATTGAGTCGAGCCAAAGACGATAAACAAAGGCGCTACTTGGGAGGCAACCCAAGGGGAGTTCGTTCCTTTATCTTTTTATTTTTGTTTTTATTATTCGTATTCCATCATTTATTTTAGTTATATTTGTCCTTTTCTTTGCATTGGACTTTACATTGGGGACAATGTAAGTTTTAAGTATGGGGGAGGGATTTAGATTTAGGTTGCATTTAGATTGAGTGAGTTAATTTTGAAAAAAAAATTGTATGATTTTATAAGAAGAAGAGTTGAGGTTAAAAGATTTTTTGTTGTATATGCTATTTGTTAGAATTAGTTAGGCTTTTGAAGAACTCATAACATGATTGAATGAATGATCCTCCAATTTAGAGTTGATTAGTGGAGTTATTTTCTTTGAGAATGGTAGTAACTAAATTCTGTAGACAAAAGCCAGTGAGATTTTTGAGCCTTTAGACTGATACATCCATAACAGTCTCATTATTTCTTTTCATGTGTGATATTCTTCCATAGTTTTGTTTCTCTAGAACTTGCATTGATTTTCTTCAAGATCACATTGATACATGAATGCACGAACATGATTAAGGCCATCTTTGTTACATAAATGAGCTTCATTAGCCAAATAGCCGACCCTATAATTGAATTTTCCATTGTTGAGCCCATTTGAGCCTTATTGCCTTTTCTGTGTATAAATTCACATTACAAGATTTAAACCGAAAAACAATATCTTTACTCAAGCTTTAGAACTAGTGGAGTATTGTTGAATGTCATGAGAAGTGGGGGTATGCAAGAAAATAAGTGTGGGGGTATCAAGATTTATGGCAGTGCTATTATTGGTGAATTGGAACAAATTTTCTATGTTAATCCAAGGAGTTCCAGTATTGGTATATAATTTGGAGTTTACATTGTGCAAGAAAAATACAAGAAAAAGAAGGAAAAAAATGAATGAGTGAAGAAAAAGAAAGTAAGTGATGAAAAAGAGTGATTTTAATGTGAAAAAGATCTATATTCATAACTCTTCCTACATCTAAAAAAAAGAGTTCGATTTGTGTGGGATAGATGCAAAAATGATGAAACTATCATGTGGAGTGGTTGGTTTACATGTTTTATGTATATTTTTGAGCTAAGTCTTTTTATCTTTACTCCACTAGTTTCGATGGCTCTTGAGTCACATACCCAAATATTTCCCACCTTGACCATAAGCCACATTACAACCTTCGAAAAGTCCTTATGATTCTTGTAAATCATGTGATCTAAGTGGTGGCGAATGAGAAGATATGCAAGCATATGGTAGAACATCTCCATTGGAATGAATTTGAGCGAAACACTTACCATTTTAAACACATGAGAGTTGAGTGCTTATATCCGTGAGGGTCTACATGTTTAGTTTACTCCATCTTCATATGAACATGGTCGCTAATTGATAATGAGTTGTGTGGGATGTTTATTCATGATATTTTATGTGTTTTGAAAATGCTTGATGGTTCTATGTTCTTGGCATTATGACCTGGTGTTTTGGGAAATTAAATTTGAGTTTTGCCCGAGGACGAGCAAAAGCTAAGTGTGGGGGAGTAGTGCGTCGGCGGGATGTCATGCCTAGGTCTGTTTTGCCGAACCTCCTGTCGAGAACCCGAATCATGAGGCCGCTTATGGTCGACCTTATCGGGGGTTGGTCCTACTTTCCTTGGATTCATAGTCTCCTCCATATTTATGTACTTTTCTCCTCGGGTTAGAAGCTCGGTCACCGACCTTGGTAGAGTTTTGGATAAGGACATCTTGAAAGCTTCACACCTTATGGCATATGTGAGGGCAGAGACCGCCGCTGTAATGTGAAGGTCGGGTATCTGAAGTCTCTCCTTGTTGAACCTGGTCATGAAGTCCCGTAACAACTCGTTATGCCCTTGGCGAAGCTACATGAGGGAAGCTGCCATCTTCCGGATGCGCTTCCTACTCGCAAAGAAGGCTGAGAATTTTTTCGCCAAATCCGAGAATGAGGCTATGCTGTTGGGTTCCAGGGTTGAAAACCAATCCCTGACGGCGTTTGTCAGAGTCTGCGGGAAGGCTTTGCACATCACCTGATCCGGCGCGACTTGTAAGTTCATGACGTCAGTGTACACGTTGAGGTGGTTGATAGGGTCCGTCGTCCCGTCATACTCCTTTATACGGGGTATTTAAATCTGTCAGGCAAGGGGTATGACAGTACCTCAACTGTAAATGGTGTGTTGGGGGTGAATCCGGCTGACCCCTTTGTACTCTGTAGTAGGCCTGCCGTAATGCCTTCCTGGATAATCTTAGATATGTCCTCAGGCTCCATCGTTACCAACCTCGGGGTCATGCGGTTGATTCCCGAGGCCCCCATTCCTCCATTGTCATTTGCGGGCTGTGAATCCTGACCCCGAGCGCCGTCCGTGGGCCCAATCACGGGTGCCGGCGCATGCTGCGGTTGCGTCTCTCTCTGACTCAGCAACTGTGTAAGTGCGAGGACCTATTAACGGAGCTCTTCGAAGGCCCCCGGCGCCACGATCGTTGGTTGAGGTGCTGGAGTCTCTGACGACTCTTCCTGATGAGCAGGGGGACCTTCGGGACTGTTCGGAGCAGATGTGCTTGCTAGTGGAAGTCCTGAGCGTGTGGTAACCATGGCTTTTGGTAGCGTTTCCCACAGACGGCGCCAATGATGCTACCCAAAAGTCGTACCTGGCTTGGCGACCGTTGATAAGCACGAACGTGATCTTCCTGTACCTGAAACAAAGGCGATGAGGTATGCCCTCGTCGCCCCTCCGATACTTAAGTCAGATAGGGGATTTTGTGCGGAAGGCTATATGCTATGGAAATAATGTGTAAAACGTACCTGAATACCGGATTGGGGGCCCATATTTATAGGGCTAGGTGGTAGAGTCCGAGTGCAACTGCGCTAGTTTACTCCTGATAGGACTGTAGTTGGCATAACACCCTTATCTTCCTAGAGTCCTTAACGGGGCAGGACTCCACTTCTTCTTGGGTACGACCCCATAGGGGCGGGGGCAGTACCCCGAGGAAGTAATAACAAACATCAGGAATGTGTTCCTCGAGGACTAGGTCACCTCGAGGTCCCTTAATAGCTCGAGGATATAGGTACCCCGAGGACGTCGGTACTTATTCTTGATTATATGTCCTGGTGAAGTCCTCGAGGAAGATTGGGTCTGGGGCATCGGTGGGTTGCTCGACATGGGAGGTATGAGGGCATCCTCGATCCTCCAAGGCCTCGGTCGTAAAGAATCGACCATATCACCTTTTTTCTACAAAGGTTGCGTAGAGACTCTTGTGGCTGAAAAACCTGAGCCCATGTGTTCGTGGTATGAAGGAAAGAAGGAGGCCTACGAGTTCGCGGGTTCTCTATTTTTGTGTAATTTGTACATTCGGCCCCTGTTTTGTACACATTAAAATTTTCATTTTCATTCTTCTACTCATTTTCAACTACACATTCTTTAATAAAATAATATTTTCCATCACATCAATAACTTTTTCTTTCTTTTTCAACCACACATTCTCCATTAATCTACTATTCCATAATATATTCTTCCAAAATAATGTGGATCAAACACACCCTCAATCTTATAATCTATGAAATTTTAAGTGTAAATCCCAATGCCGTCGAGACCAAGTGTCGGCATTACCCCTACAAAAGTAGACATTTCACCTTCCTATTTTGGGTTTGAGGTGGGGATGGCTGAGGGTTGAGAGGAAGAAGACGATGGTGTGTGTGTGTTTTTTTTTTTTATTTATTTAATGTGATAAATGAAAAATTACTTTTTTGCCCCTTTTAAATATTAAAAATGTGGTTAAAGTTAAATTTTTGGTTTACTGACAGAATTATGGATGAAAAATGTCCAAAAAGACTTCACATGCAACATTTAGAAGGATTAGAAGTGACAACTACAACAAATCAAATGTTTGGAGAAAGTCTGATAATATTTCAAAGGTTTGAAACTTTTGCTGCAATTATCCCAAAATTACTTCCCAATTAGATATTTTACAACCAAATTCTTGTGGAATTATTCTATATTATTGTATTGTTAAGCTAATCGAGAAAGCCCTCACTTTGTGGCATGGCCATATTCAAAAATAGGTTATTAAAATTAGTACAATTGGGTGGTTTTATTGACATGTTTAATGCTCGTTTTGACACAAATGCACGGAGTTAAATAAGAGACGTGTTTGAAATATTCGTTTATTGTACTATTCATTTTAATTAGCACAATTGGTGATTCGTTGACGTATTTAAAATGTTAGATTTATCAAAGATAAAATTAAAATGATATATATGCGTGTGAAATATTTGTGCACCAATTGTCATTAGTCAAATTTATGCACTAAACATTTAAATATTTACGTGACAATGATGGTTTAATCCTGGTTTCAAATGAATTTAGAACCGATTCAAGTCAAAAATTATTTTATTCCGAATATATGACTCCAATTTAGGAAGATATTAAAATATTTGAATGTATACACTTGTGTGTGTACACATGCCTCTTCGGTGTGTGTTTGTGGGGGGAATTCATCTCCGACTCCGAGTATATGTATATGTGTATCTAATGTCACCCACAGAAATTAATTAATGGTTCAAATTACGAGGGAGGGGTTTGGACACACGCGATGTATAGATAGAGAAACAGAGTCCCAACGTATCTATATGTAACTCCTCAATACTCAACATTTCAACACAAAAATTAAATTTTTTACAACCAAATTCAAGAAAGAAATTTCTTTCTTTTCCTTTTCTTAATTTAACTGCGGTAATCCATGGCGGCGTCTGTCGAAAACCGGCAGTTTAGTCGTCTTTCTTTTAAGCCAACTCCGGCGGCTGGCCACAACCATCACCGGTCCGACTCTCCCGTCCGCGGCTACAATTTTCCGTCAAATCCTGGAGCTGAATTCAAGAAAATTAATGGTAGCACTGTATTTGATTATTCTTCCAGTGAAGATGATGATGACGACGAAAATGAATATGTAAATGCAATCAAGAAAGCAAACTGCGAGCTGGAACCTTCTGTATTTGATTCAAGAGATGAAGGCACGGCGGATAATTGGGTTGAGCGCAACCCCTCCATGGTTCGACTCACAGGAAAACACCCCTTTAACGCAGAGGCGCCACTGACCCGCCTCATGCACCATGGATTCATTACGCCTGTTCCACTTCACTATGTACGAAATCACGGCTACGTCCCTAAAGCAAGATGGGATGAATGGACAGTTGAAATCACTGGGCTCGTTAAACGCCCAATGAAATTAACAATGCAACAACTGGTCGACGAATTTCCCAGCAGAGAATTGCCGGTGACTCTGGTTTGCGCCGGAAATCGCAGAAAAGAACAAAACATGGTGAAACAGACAATCGGTTTCAATTGGGGTGCCGCCGGAATATCCACCTCTGTCTGGCGCGGGGTGCCACTGCACGCCATTTTGAAGCGGTGCGGTGTTTACAGCCGCAAAAAGGGTGGTCTGAACGTCTGCTTTGAAGGGGCAGAGAATTTGCCCGGAGGCGGCGGAGCAAAATACGGCACCAGCATCAAGAAGGAATTCGCAATGGATCCTTCGAGGGATATTATTCTAGCTTACATGCAGAACGGCGAAAAATTGGCTCCGGATCATGGATTTCCGGTGAGAATGATAATTCCTGGATTCATCGGTGGAAGAATGGTGAAATGGATTAAAAGAATTATCGTAACTACAGAGGAATCAAACAATTATTATCATTACAAGGATAACAGGGTTCTTCCTTCCCATGTTGATGCCGAACTAGCTAATGCTGAAGGTACATATACGTCTATAGTCTGTCTCGTACTCGTACACAATTTTATTTCCATACAATCGAATCATTTTAATTTTGTACAGCATGGTGGTACAAGCCTGAATACATAATCAACGAGTTAAACATAAACTCAGTGATCACAACACCGTGTCACGAAGAGATTCTGCCTATCAACTCGTGGACAACTCAGAGGCCTTACACGTTGAGGGGCTACGCTTATTCTGGTGAGTGGCTACCTGCTAATTTTTTTTTTATTCCATTTCATCACTAGTCCCTGTTTGGTGATAATAAATTTTAATGACATATTTTTCAACAATATATTTCATCAACTTTTATCAAAATCTACTAAAAAATCTAGTCTCAATATCCATCAAACTGGAGCTAGTCTCTTTGCATGTTGTTGACACATATAGATATGGACTAAATACATCGTACTTGTATATTTAGTCCATGTTTGGTACCCTTAAATTATTATTTTTATTAAAATCTAAGTTAAAGTCGACAATTAATATTAACCACACGTTTCATAGGATCCACAATCTTTCAATCGCGTATTTTATTAATTTTTATTAAAATTTCCTAAAAATTTAATTTTAGTCTCTACCGAATAGGGGCTTAATTATTGGTTATGTGACCATCTTGCAAATGTCACCTTAAGCCCTATATATATATATATATATATATATATATATATATATATATATATATATATATATATATATATTAAATGAGATTTTTATTAGATTTTGATTTTGATAAAAATTGATGAAATATGTCGTTAAAAAATTGTGGGATGGTTGAAATTAATTGTTGACTTTAATCGGTGCCGAACAAGGGCTAAATGTGTAAAAAAAATCATTTTGGGTAAAAAAGTTTGTAATTTGTTCAAAAATGCGTGCTAACTTCTCTCTCTTAATAAATAATTGATTAAATAGGAGGGCAAGACACCAAGAACCCCCTAATGGCCATATTGTAATGTGGACCCATTCAACACTAGAAAGAATCAACCTTTCATTTTTCGACACAAGACTAACTTTAATTATTCTACTTGACTATGATCATCAACTTTTAGATTCATAGTTACATAACGGTCCGTGTTCGATGATTGAGTTCACATTATATCATCGAAGGTCCGTTAAAAATTTTACGTGTCAAGGTTCTGATAGAAAATGAATATGATCTATACATTAGAGTCGTTGACAACATTTTATCGTTATCAATGCACGGAGATAATATTTATCACTTTAAGATTTTAGACGAGCAAATTCTGTTATTGACTGTATATATTATGTGTCGTAACACGAATAGGTGGTGGGAAGAAAGTGACGAGGGTGGAGGTGACGATGGACGGTGGCGAGACATGGCAGGTTGCGACCTTAGATCACACGGAGAAGCCGAACAAGTACGGCAAATACTGGTGCTGGTGCTTCTGGTCACTAGATGTGGAGGTGCTGGATTTGCTTAGTGCCAAAGAAATTGCAGTTCGGGCCTGGGATGAAACCCTCAACACTCAGCCCGAAAAACTCATTTGGAATGTCATGGTAAGTTTATTTACCCTCCTACTCCCCGAGTTTGCATAATTTGCTTGGTTTATGAGAAAGTCTAATTTAACCTTTAAGTTACTTATTTTTAATTTTAAGCTTGGAGAAGATTTTAAAATATGCAACATTTTCCACTTAAAAGCATGGGGAAAAAAAACAATTTAACATTTGGGAAAATAAGTAACTTTTGTTACTTACCCAAACATTCTCTTATATCTCATTACTGACCACGTGCTGGCACGTGCCAATATACTCTGTTTATGGTCTTTAAGGAGTGGTCCAATATTGAACTGCTACACCCTAAAAGACAAAAACTCTTACTTTCAAGTACAAATTACAATTATGCCACATTACAAACATTTTTAACACGTGAATATCACATGATGATCACGTAAGTTAATATTTATTTTTAGAAGTTAATTTTTTTTGGGGGGGAAAGTAACTATGAAAATGATATTTGAAAAAATAAATATGTGATATCGAGCAGGGGATGATGAATAATTGTTGGTTTCGAGTGAAAACCAATGTGTGCAAACCACACAAAGGAGAGATTGGAATCATCTTCGAGCACCCCACTCAACCCGGGAACCAGTCCGGTGGATGGATGGCTAAGGAGAGGCATTTGGAGAAATCCTCCGAAGCAAATCATACCCTAAAGAAGAGTATTTCATCTCCTTTCATGAATACTACTTCAAAAATGTATTCAATGTCTGAGGTTAAGAAGCACAACTCACCCGACTCCACGTGGATTATCGTCCACGGCCACGTCTATGACTGCACTCGCTTCCTCAAGGACCACCCGGGAGGAACCGACAGTATTCTCATAAATGCTGGCACAGATTGCACTGAAGAATTTGATGCCATCCATTCTGATAAGGCCAAGAAACTTTTGGAAGAGTATAGGATTGGTGAACTGATTACTGGTTATACCTCAGATTCTAGTGCTTCATCTCCTAATAATTCAGTTCATGGCCCCTCAGGTGGCGGTCTGTACTTAGCCCCCATAAAGGAAATTTCGACGATGAGAAGCGTTGCCTTGGTTCCACGAGAGAAGATTCCATGCAAACTTGTTTCTAAGACGTCGATATCTCATGATGTTCGAGTGTTTCGATTTTCATTGCCTGCTGAAGATCAGGTTCTGGGATTACCTGTTGGGAAGCACATATTTTTGTGTGCTACAATCGACGATAAGCTTTGCATGCGAGCATACACACCAACAAGTGGAATTGACACAATTGGGTATTTTGAGCTAGTCGTGAAGATTTACTTCAAGGGAATTCATCCCAAATTTCCGAATGGCGGACTTATGTCACAGCATTTGGACTCACTAAAAATTGGATCATTCTTGGATGTGAAGGGTCCTTTAGGTCACATTGAATACACAGGAAAGGGCAACTTTTTGGTGCATGGCAAACACAAGTTTGCCAAGAAACTAGCCATGCTCGCTGGTGGAACGGGGATTACTCCAGTTTATCAAGTTATGCAGGCTATTTTGAAGGATCCTGAGGATGAAACTGAAATGTTTGTAGTGTATGCTAATCGCACCGAAGACGATATTCTACTTAAAGATGAATTGGACGAGTGGGCTGAGAAATATCCCGACAGGGTCAAAGTGTGGTACGTCGTCCAAGAATCTATTAAAGAAGACTGGAAGTATAGTTTGGGTTTCATCACGGAGAGCATTCTCCGAGAACACATTCCCGAAGGATCGGAAACCACACTTGCATTGGCCTGCGGCCCGCCTCCCATGATTCAGTTCGCCATTAATCCCAATTTGGAGAAGATGGGCTATGATATAAAGGATTCTTTGTTGGTGTTCTAGAGTGAAACTTAAAGCCTTGAGGAGGGCTCGATAGATAAAACAATAAATTTTGTAAATATATTTTATGTATAACTTCTCCCTTGTATATTTCTTCACTTCTAGTCCATTGTTTTTCCTATTTTATTTTATTTTTTCTACCACTATTTCTATGCCTGGGTGCAAAGGTAGGCCAGCTTGGGGGTTTTTTTTCTAAAAAAAAAAATATTTGCTTGACGTAGAAGGCTAAGTGTAAACGGCTTTGTGTCTACTGCTGCCTTTTGAAGTTAATCTAAATTGTACTTTTTGTTCTTTTGGAGTTAAACTCCCATTTGTCCATATATTTTTTTTTATTCTATAATAAGTTCTTATTTTTTCTACTTTATTGGGCAATAATTTATGTGGTTTGTGTATATTGTAATCTTTGAGACGTATGATGTGATGTCCATATGATACCCCAAATGTTTATTTGGACATTACCCTAGATAAATCAGAAGAAGAGACATAATGCTTTTGACATTATTAAAATGGAACCAAAAATAATATGTTCATGCATTAAAATTATATCCAAAAGACAATGTTATACGTCTATTGAAATGAGTCTTTTATTTTGTTCTTAACTATCCTGATAAAAGTAGAATAATTTTACTTGTACATAAAGAATTACAGAAAGTTTTACATATAGGTGATGTGTTAAAGAGAGAATTGGGATGTTTTTTTTTTAATCCAATCATATTTCACCACATCATGTGTATGTACATTAATTATAAAATGTGATGTACATATATCATAACCTTAATAAGTATATTTGATCTTGAATGTAAAGTAGTTATTTGCACGTTATCTCGAAAAATAGGACAAAAGTAGAGTAAATTGTTCATAAGACCATAGTTATAAAAATTGGCCCAACCTTGTCATTCGGGTCGGCTAATCGGTGGACTGGACCCTTGACCGGGCCGACAAATTAAATGGATAGAAATGCACTTGACTCAATTGAAATCAGACTTTGATCGAGTTAATCGGTGCTTTGCTTGGCCTGGGCCCGGCCCAAGTGACCGATTTGATTGTGTTTTGAAATCCTTTTATAAAACTTTTGGGTTTAAGGAAATTAAACCTTAGACTTTTAAGAAAAATAATGGGTTTCTCATCACTTGAACACAAACCACTTTATTATTACATATGTGCAATAACGTATATCTAACTAATGAATCATTTGTAACTTTTATAAAAAAATTATTTAAAAAAATTTTGGTTCCATATTTTACTTTATTTTATATACCTAAATAATTAGTGAAAAATAAATTAAAAATTTTAATTTTGTCTCTAAAAAAATTTATACTTTATATTTTTTTACAGGTTTTTATGAAATGACCCGTCGGTTGAGCCACCGGGTCATCGGTTGAACTACTAATCTACTGACCCGCTGCATTGTCCGGGTCAATGTCTGATCGAGTCTGACAACTGTGCATAAGACAAATATGAATGTTAAGATGAATGGGTGCCTATACCACGAAATGAATAAAAACTAGAGAAATGATGGTACATGCCAATAAATGAACATGCATGATTCGATGAGAAATTAAGCGAATGACTCTTTGATCATTGGGTGTATTTTGTGCAGACCTAAAGAAATTAAAATTAAGAAAAGAAATATGAATGCAATGAAGATGTAAGAAATAATTAAATTAAAAGTGACTTACCTTGAAATATAGTTTAAAAAAGATGAAAGATGCGTGAATGAACAAAAAAAAAAAAAAATATATATATATATATATATATATATATATATATATATATATATATATATATGAAAAGAAATTCATATAGTCAACTCTCTAAGTCTCTAATAAAATTGATGTTGGAAATGGGTCAAGTTTGACCAATAATTCGGGTGGGACCCGGTATCCATTCTGTGCGGGTCAATGGTCAAACGCGTTCTACTCCACGAATAGATATTCGTGATATATTTAATTTCACAAAACCATTTCCGGATGAATGAGAAATTAATGCTAGAGGTTGACAATTTGAAAGTAAAAAATCTTGGAATTTGGAATCAAGCGTGGGAACTTAATCCCACATAGGAAGTTGAAACAATTTTGAACCAATTTATATATCTCGAGTTTGGATATGAGTTTGGGCCCCAATGCGTGCCGATAGTCTTTGGAAGGGGGACAAAATAAATTAAAATTATTTATTTAATTTATTCCATTTATTTTTGAATTATTTAATTGAAAAGGTGTGTCTTTTCAAATCTATTCGAAACTGTTCGGACTAAAACCGACACAAACTAATAGTTGTGTCTATTCAGAAATAACTTTCAAGGAGTTGCAATTCTTGGCTTGCAATAGAAATCTATAAATAGGACCCTAATTTCCGAATTTCATAATTCCAATATCTTCATTCTCTTCTTTTGCATTCTGCATAACATAAAAATTATTTTCATCCATTGAGAGAGTACGAAACTTTTCTGGTTTGCCGTTCTTGCTGTTTGGAATGCTCCTCCACCGCAAGAGAAAGATTATTGTATCTTAGGAGGCGATTGACGTCAACTGTAAGCACCGTAGCAGACCAAAATCATCTTAAGAAAATAGAGTCGAACTCTAGCCTCAATCTACAGTTTTCTGTAATTTCGTTAAACATTGATTCAGTTTGTCATTTCCTTCTCTTAATTTCTAATTTTTGTTTCAATTTGTCATTTCCTTCTCTTAATTTCTGGTTTTGTTACATATCTCGCATGCTAAATAATATTTCTAACAATTGATACTTATCGAATTGTTATTGATGTTATCAATTATATTCTCAACTTTCATTCTTTCAAAATTTAAAGACTAATGAACAATTGTATTGTTCATTTAAAAAATAATCAAATTATAAAAAAATAGAACTCATATTATATAGTCCTTGTTTGACCACCCTCATTTTCTAAAACTCATTTTTTCTCCATCTCACGATTCATAGGATCAACAACTTTTATCAATTTTCTAATTATATATTTCTCTAACCACTTGCATAGTTGCACTTATCCATAAAATTGTGAAAAAAATCCGAATTATTGTTCAAAAAATAGAGCAACACGAATTCTATTTGCCACTTGCAGCTACCCATAAAATTTCAAGATTTGCGACACCCCCAAAGACAAACATACAAGTTTCCAAAAATCCATCATTTTCGAACCAGGAAATTATAGGCTTGTGTTTGAACAAGTTCGAGTGGATTACAAAATGAATGGTCCAAAGATCAAACAGAAAAATACTGTGTGCAATCGAGCATATAGTGCTCGATCGATAAATTTCTAAGTTAATCGATAAAGAAATATAATAGTGAATATCACGAAATGTGTGAATAAATAAATAAATTAGTAGAATTCATGAATGTATTATTGTTCGATTTTGTTTAAGGTTTCACATCACCAATGAATAATTTTTGCCGTGCCCACTGAAATCAATTATATATATATATATAAGTATACTCATGGGATCTTGTTTCTTACAAGTGTGGCCCAGCTAGTCCAACCCTTCAAAAAACTATTGGCTGCTGTGAGTCTCGAAAGGCACCCAGCCACCGCCAGCTGCCGCAGCCCTATTTTCTTGTATTTTAATGGAGTTGAAAGGCCATCGTAACTTGTCTCCGCGGCTCAACAGCCTTTGACCCCTATCACCTTCTGCCCTTCTCTATTCACACACATACACACACACAAACAATTGAAAATGGCATTGAATTGGTATATTAATTTATGATATTTTGATTTAGTTCGAAACTCGTTGCATAAAAATTAAGGCTTCGTTTGGTATCAATTAAATCTAATTAAAATTAAAAATATAGTCGTTATTGGGTCACACTCGTTTAATAAAAGTCAACAATAACGACTAATTTTTCAATTTTAATCCGATTTTAATATCTCCCAAACAGGCTCTAAGATACACAACGAAGATTTAAAAAAAAAAAAACTCTAAATTAATAAACTGGACAAATTATCTTAAAAAATGAACTTGTCATGTTGACTTGAAAAATAAAATATGTTGGATCTATTCAAGAAATATAATTAATTCAGGAAGAAATCAGATACCATGTTCGTTCATAGGGGTTTTCATTATTTTAATTATATAATAAATGAATAATTAATATTTAAATTGAAAGTTGTTGTCCAAACCACTTGGAATGCCTCCTAATAAATTGGGTTTGAAAGAATTCATGGTGTTCTGTCTTAAAAAGCAAAGTACAAATTGATCTGTACTGTCTTTTTCCATTATGAATAATTAATCCAGTTGCATATTTTATTATAACAAGTAACTAGCAAATTGTCCAAGCATGTAGCATTAAAATATTATGAATAATATTGGTCTTGAAAATAAGTTCAAGACTATATTATTGTTATACATAGCTTCTATTAAGGATGGTAAAAAGCTTGTCGGCTCGAGCTCGGCCTGAAAAAACCCCGAGCCGGGCATATTTTATTATAACAACTAACAAATTGTCCGAGCATGTAGCATTAAAATATTATGAATAATATTGGTCTTGAAAATAAGTTCAAGATTATATTATTGTTATACATAGCTTCTATTAAGGATGGTAAAAAACTTGTCGGCTCGAGCTCGGCCTGAAAAAACCCCGAGCCGGGCATATTTTATTATAATAACTAACAAATTGTCCAAGCATGTAGCATTAAAATATTATGAATAATATTGGTCTTGAAAATAAGTTCAAGATTATATTATTGTTATACATAGCTTCTATTAAGGATGGTAAAAAACTTGTCGGCTCGAGCTCGGCCTGAAAAAACCCCGAGCCGGGCATATTTTATTATAATAACTAACAAATTGTCCGAGCATGTAGCATTAAAATATTATGAATAATGCATTCTGGATTAATAGATTGATGTAGAATGTGTGGTTGAAAAAAAAAAGTTATTGATGTGATGGAATTAAAAATGAGTAGAAAAATGAAAATGAAATTTTTTTAATGTGTACCAAACGTGAGCTATAGATATATTTGGTACGTTAAGATGGATAAAACTGAATACAATAATAAAATTACATTTTCTTGAGAATAGGGACTAATTTGTATACACCAATACTTTGATTTTTCATTATATGTCAATTTGCAATTGAACTGATAGCAAACTAGACTATAAAAAATGGACAGCATATCTCAACTCTCAGTGAGATCCCTTCTACAAAAACATAAAAATGACATAGAATTGACAATTAAACAATATAAGTACTTTCATGAAATTATATTCACACCACACTTTTTTTCATTTATATCCTATTTTTATTCAATTAAAATTCTCAATCTTAACGCATTATAGCTTTTATATCTCTAACTTCTTTTCGATACATTCTTACTATTAACATTTTTTAATTATCACATCTCATCTCTAATAACGGTTATTGTTCAAAAGTTGATTAGAAGGACACTTATTTTCCTATCATGTTTTAAGAAAAAAATAATAATAAATGCAAAAGTGGGATAAAGTATTTGTTTCCCCAATTCAAAGCATGCAAATATAATATATTAAAATAAATCATCTTCAATGACTAATGTGGTAATTAATTAAAGATAGAATATATGAATTTACAAATAAAAAAAGTCAAAGAGACAAATGTTATAATTGAGGACAATAAGAATAATTAAAATGTTTTGCAATAAATAAAAATTATGGTATGAATAAATTAACCTTTCATAATAGAAGAAAAATCACGAACTGTCAAAGCGAAAGATTTTTCACTATACGAAAATTTGTTACAATCATACAATATTTTTAAAGTATAGGAAGATAATTTTTACTATTATTTACCGCACCTCACGGAACTCTACTTATGCAAATGACAAGTGAGTCAAAAGAGTTGGACGTGAAGCTTCTATCTTATGCTCGTTTGCAAAATTTATAAATTATTTTCGATTATGCATTCTAATAGATCGAAAAGTTCTATTCACATAGCAACCTTTATTTTTTATCTATTTATTCATTAAACCTTTTATAAATTAAATTATTATAGCTGTTTAATCCTTATTTTTTGTCCAAAATGCATTTTCGAATAGTATTTTGATGGAGAGTGCGTAGTTAAAAAGTAAAGATTTAGGGTTACATGTGATATTATTTTATTGAAAAACGTGTGATTGAGAATAAGAAAGAGAAAAATACATTATGAATTTAATGGAGATCAAACAAGGATTTAGGAAGTGTTTTAATCTGTCTAAATTTGTGGACCACCTTGTCAATTTATACAGTATCAATTTTAATTTTGCAGAATATTAGAAAAAGGTTTTTGACTAGCGATTGTTTGAAATTTCCATGTTTAAGACTTTTAGTTGCTGAGTTGTCTTCAATCAACAAAAGATTCTAATCTTTTTGAGTAATATTATTCATCTATCACTGGGATTACAAATACAGTCTATATGACGTTAATGTAGCATTAAATGATAGGTGAAATTAAATAAGTCATTTAATTTCACATTTTATTTAACCTATCACTTAGAGCCGCATAGATTGATAACCTCACTGAGAATGAATAACATTACTTAATCTTTTTTTGGGGGGTTTTGCCATTCATCCAGTTGGCCTTGGATTACATGCGCCCTCCTATTGGCCGGACGCTCAGCCAATAGAGGGCGCAATATGCGCTCATGACGTGGCCCCGTCTCTCAAGCAAAGCTCTTTTTTTTTGTATGTGTGGTAACGATGGGTTGAGTCTGCTCAACCCTAGGAATGAGCGTGTCCAAATCTTAGACTTTTATAAGGAGTATTATCGACAAAATAAAAGAAAAATACATTTTTCCCAAAAACTAATAATAATGAAGCTCAACCAGGGGCTAAATGTCGGAGTATTATCGACAAAATAATTGTCACGTTTGGACTTTTACAAGGATTTGAATTCTTCTCGCATTGGTAGAGAGAGATCCAATTATGTCCGATCCTACGTTGTAAGGGTTAATGTATTCCGAGATATATTAGTTTTACCTTACGAATAACTTAGCTTCACGTTGTGGACCAAATGTAAGGTTTTTCGTTGTCGGCATTTAAAATTTTCTTACGTCAAAACAATCAAATATTGGCCAATCTTTGTTCAATAGTCATATCACCTTCATTTTGATACCACAAAATTTTGGGCCCTGTTTCTTGAATTTTCAAAGCCTAGAAAGTGAAAAGAAATGGAAAAAACAATTGAGTACTATAGTTGAAAGTCGATGGACATATTCACGTGAAAATCTTGTTATTATTCGAAGAAAATTAAAATGACGACAAATCAAACATTATTTCAAAGAATATGCTCCATCCATGTTTGTACATATTTTTGAGTTGATTATCAAATATATAACAAAATTCTATTAGCTTCTTCGACTCGACTAATATTTGTGCAAAATAATCACTGCTCGCTAAAACTCTTATACACGAAGTAGCTACATTATCGTAGTTTTTGTTGTTGTTTAATATTTATTCCTGTTGAATCAAGATTTTAGGACCTGTTCGGTACAACTTAAAATCCAATCAAAATTGAAAATATAGCCGTTTTTATTTTATCTTCAATCTCTATCACCCACTACAAACTAGCAATATTTATTTTAGAGACATGTTCGTGACATGTTTGGTGCATTAGATTCAATTCGACTACACCAAATAAGATTAAAGGGCGGAAGTATCTAACAAAACTTGTTAGGTATCCATGCCATGAGGCAACATTGAGCTGGGTGAATGCCCTGTCCCTTAGCATTTAAAGATTTGAGGTCAATTTCTCGATAATATAAAGTATTCATTATGTAACATATCATATTACAACCATGCCATTTGTACAAATTAATTTGACAATTTTCTTTACAAAACGCCAAATGGCGCCCCCCTATTGATTACAATGGAAAATTGAAAATGGGAACATAAAAATAAAAATGTAATTAAATTTGGTCAAAAATTATGCGTGCAGTCGTAGAAGTCCAAGAAAGGAAAGGTTTTGGGAGACGTTAAGGATTTCAAATTTATTTAGCATGAAATGTGGTATTGGGTTCGATTTATGTTCATGCATTTTTATTTTTATTTTCCCTTTTACGAGTCAGTATTTCTTAAATAATAACGAAAAAAGAATAGATAGTAAAATCAAGATTTCTAATATAATTAGTATTCCAATATGATCAAGTCAGTAGCAGTAGAAAACCAAAATCAACATCTAGGTACAATTGTGTCAGCCAACTCAAAGTGTGTCCAAAAGTGTTAATTGTGATAGCGGATACCTATTCTCATCTATGTTATGTTAGATTAGTACAATGATAGCCATAGACCTCATTGTACACATCTTTTACGACAAAAATCATGAAAATTATCAATGTTAAATCATATGTTGGGTCCAAACCTCGTCATATCTCTATAAAACTTGACATATCGGTAACCGATAATACGTCTGCAGAGTGCGCTCAACCTCTACGCGAGTATAGAAAGATTAATTTTTTGTCGATATTATTGATGATTTTCCATTGGTGATTAGCATCCTGAGGCACTATAGGTAATGTAGACGATCGTATTACAACATATTGACTACAAGTCCGATAGTAGAAAAACAAAATGAAAAAGGAAAAACAACACATGGCAGTTCGCCAGCGTGTCAGACCCTTAATGGTGTATCAGAGCTGCCATTCTATATATACGAGCTCTATTTAATGATCATCGAATCTGGAAAACTTGTGCACGGTTGTTACCTAGTATCCTCTTCGAAAAGAAACCAAATCTTCAAAAATGGAATAGAATTGGTAATTGTATAAAAAAATGACAGATAAAGCAATGTATTAACGATCAAAACTCATGACTGGAAATTTTAACTATTTAATTCAAAATTCAAAGCAGGAAGATATGGTGGATATGAGATGCATTTCCCTTTTTTTTTTCATTTTTTTATTTATTTATAATTTTTCACTTGGCAGCAGATTGATATGCATCACCATGGTGAAACATCACCCCGATCATCGTCTGGTTACTAACATTTCCAAAATGTTAGGTCTCTGCATCAAACGATTTTATTCATCAAGTATTGCATGAGAATTGAGAACACACAGCAGTTTGTTGATTTGCTGGAAATGGAAGGCAGGGATTAGTTATCATAAGGGAGATCAACCTTATAAATATTTTTCGACTGTGTCAAATGGAAATTCGATAGTAGTCGATGCCACGGTGATATTTTCTTTGCCTAAATCGAAGAGGCAACCAAGAAAGCCTAAGAGAACGAGGAGACGAACGATGGTGGAAGCCAGGTGTGGATGTTGCAGTGGGAATGAACACAATAGGAGTTCGTGTAAGCAACCTCTCCCATTGAGTACCTAACACATTTATCTGCACGAAATGAAAAATATGAGATTATGTTGTACAATTGCAACTTAAGAACGTATGATTACCATACCAGAGCATCCAGTGAGACATTGGGCAGCTCATGTAAACATAAAACAATTGTTCCACTGTATGCACATGTAATAAATACATTAACAGATCATATGATGGAAGCTGAGCTGGAGGAGCTGGAGCTAACCTGAAATAGTTATGATAGTTATTTTAGTTAGTTAGTTAGCATTTTTCTCTATTTATACTTCATATTCAATACATTGTACGATTGATTGAGATTAATAACAATTCAGTTCAATTCTCCTCAATTCATTCAATATGTATCAGAGCTTTTGCTTCATTCCGTTGCATAAACTCTTCTCAAATCACACCTTTTTCTCATTCAATTGAATCTCTGATCTGTCGTGGCGTCTACTGTTAACGCACACGATCAGAATAGTTCTTCAGCTAGTGATGATGGATCCAATCCATATTCCATTCATCACTCATATAATCTGGGGCTTGTTCTAGTTTCACAGCCACTGACCGGTGACAATTATCCTTCATGGAATCGGGCAATGGTGATTGCTTTATCCGTGAAGAATAAGATTGGCTTCATTGATGGAACAATTATTTGACCAGAAGACAACGGGGATCTTCTCTATCAATGGATTCGCAACAATAACATTGTCATTTCATGGATACTTAACTCAATTTCTAAGGAAATTTCTGCTAGTGTCATTTATTCAGAATCTGCTCACGAAATCTGGATTGATATGAAGGAGAGGTACCAACAGCAAAACGGACCTTGTATTTTTCAACTGAGGCGCGAATTGATGAACCATACCCAAGGGCAATCTTCTGTGAGCACATACTTTACAAAATTGAAGACAATCTGGGAGGAGCTGAGCAATTACAGGCCAGTGTGCTCTTATGGAAGGTGCAATTGTGGTGGATCTAAGAAATTAGCTAAGCATTATCAGACTGAATATGTGATGTCGTTTCTGATGGGGTTAAATGACTCCTATGCTCAGGTTAGAGGGAAACTACTGCTCATGGACCCTATACCTTCTATTAACAAGGTATTCTCTCTTGTATCCCAAGAAGAGCATCAAAGGAATGTTAGTACAACTTCCAACTCTGGAACAACAAGTGATTCTATGGCATTCTATGCTAAAAACGATGCCTAGAAGGCCAACACTGGGCAAGTATACAACAAATGGCACAGAAAGGAAAGGTCGCCTATGTGTACCTATTGTGGTGATACTACCCATTCTGTTGAAAAATGTTACAAGTTACATGGTTATCCCCCTGGATACAAGACCAGACAGAGACTTCTTCCTTCGTTCCCTCTGGTGTTAACAAATCACCAAATCACATGGTTGCTGATTAAGTTTCTGAATCTATCTCAGACCAAAACCAGAACAATGTGGGTGATTTTGTACAGACATTGAATCAGAATCAATATCATCAACTAATAAGCATGCTAAATAATCACTTAGCATCCGCAAAGGTGGGTACTGGAGCTGATAGCATATGCCCTAATCAAGTATTAGGTACTTGTTTTTCTACCTCTAGTAAGACATTGATTAATTCCTCTAAACATTGGGTGATGGATTCAGGAGCCACCAGTCACATTTGTTCACATTATTCTGCATTCATTGATTTGAAATCTGTATAGAATGCGTTTATTACTCTGCCAAATCATGAAAAACAATTCTGTTAAGTTCATTGGCACCGTGAAAGTTGCTCCTAATTTGATTCTAAAGGATGTGTTATATATACCTGAGTTCAAATTCAACCTGATGGCAGTGAGAACTAAGAATTCAAATGTTGAATTAAAATGTCTGACTGATTCCTGTTTTATTCAGGACTTGCACAACCAGAAAATGATTGGCAAGGGTAAAAGATGGTCTGATCTATACATTTTGAGTGATAACTCCTTTGATGTAATGCACAGTAGCAGCAGCAAATTGCTCCACAATAATCATGTTTCAATTTCTTTGTCTATTAACAATGTAAATGCCTATATTTGGCATCATAGACTTGGTCACTTGTCATTTCAAAAATTAAACTTGTTGAAGGATCAATTACATATGGTTCGTAATAAGGATTTGAACAAGTCCCTTGTGAAATATGTCCCTTAGCCAAGCAGAGGAGGCTCTCTTTTACTTCTCATAATCACGTGTCTGCTAATTCATTTGATTTAATTCATTGTGACACATGGGGGCCTTACCATGTTCCTACACATTCTGGATATAAATATTTTTTGACACTAGTAGACGATTGCACTCGCTTCACTTGGGTATACCTTATGCGAAACAAATCAGATGATGTTTCCATCATTCCCAGATTTTTCAAAATGGTTGAAACTCAGTTTCATAAGTCCATAAAGAAGTTCAGATCAGACAATGCTCCTGAGTTACAATTTACTGAATTTTTCAATTCCAAAGATGTCCTACATCAGTTCTCTTGTGTTGAGAGGTCTGAACAGAATTCAGTTGTGGAAAGGAAGCACCAATACCTTCTCAATGTTGCCAGAGCTTTATACTTTCAGGCACGAGTTCCTATTAAATTTTGGGGGGAATGTATCTTGACAGCATCTTATAAAGAGAACCCCAACATCTGTCCTACATAATTCATCTCCTTTCTCTCTAATGTTCAAAAATCCAGTCGATTACTCTTCTCTCAAGGTGTTTGGCTGCCTGTGTTTTGCATCAACCTCACCCTCCAAAAGATCAAAATTCCATCCTAGAGCCAAGGCTTGTATTTTTGTTGGATACCCCCCCAGGCATAAAGGGCTATCGACTTTATGACATTTCCTCAAATTCTTTTCTCATCTCCAGGGATGTTGTTTTTCATGAACAAACTTTCCCTTTTCACTCTATAATCCAGGCACCAGAAAATATTGACTTCTGGTAATTGGTATCTTAACAAATTTAACTTCTGAAAAGATAAGTGCCCAAGTCTGTGATGTAACACATAAGCATTCACATTATTTACAAATGAAGAAACTGAAACACGGGGATTTTGGAATAAACTTATGCAACTACTCTGTATTACATTAGATGAATTACAATTCAATATGTATAGATCAACCAATGTTTCACCTTTGTCAATCATCCTCTGGTTGTGCAAATCCTGAATGAAGCAGGAATCAGTAAGGAATTCTACTTTTACATGTAAATTCCTAGTTAAAGAACTCACTGACATCAGGTTGAATCTGAACTGTGGCATTTATAGTACATCATCCAACATCAAATTAGGAGCAATTCTCACTGTACCAGTGAACTTAATTGAAATTCTCTCATGATTTGGCAGAGTAATGAAAGTATTCTGTCATGATAATGAAAGCATAATAATGGGAACAAATATGGTAGCTAGTTCCATAATATACCACCCAATGTTTAGGAGAATTAAGCAACATGTTACTAGAAGTGGAGAAACAAGTACTTGACACTTGATTCGAGTGCATACTATCAGAACCAGTTAGGATGGCAAAAAAGCTCGCCGGCTTGAGCTCGGCTCGGCTCGGAAAAGCCTCGAGCCGGGCCTAGCTCGGGCTTGATTACAATGAGCCGAGGCTCGGGTCAAACCTTATTTTTTTGGTCGGGCTTTGCTTGGCTGGGCTAGGGCCCAAAAAAACTCGAGCCAAGCCCGAGCTTTTTTTTTTAATTTATAGTACATATAAACTACACAAATTTTAAAAAATGTAGATTTGACATTAAAACAAAAAACAAAAAAATCGAGCCGGGCCGGGCTCGGCTCGGTTTGGCCCGCCAGGCTCAGACTAAAAGCTCAGGCCGAGTCTTATTTTTTTAACCGAGCTCGGCTCGGGCCAAAAAAAGCTCGAGTCGAGCCCGAGCTTTTTTTTCGGCTCGGGCTCAACTCGTTGACATAGCTAGAACCAATATCCACTTTTGCAGATGCTAAGTGACTGCTTCATATGTTCATCAGCTACTGATATTGATCCTGATTTATTGTTTGCATGAAATCTCCTACAGTGCTTTGTGTTTGGTCTGAAATGGATTTAGAAACTTGATTAGCAACAACATAATTTGGTGGTTTGTTCGCACAAGATTGAGTACCAGAAGTAGGCTTCTGTTTGCTCTTATATCCAGGAGGATAACCATGTAATTTGTAGTATTTGTCCACAGAATTACCAGAATATCCACGGTATGTGCACATAGACCTTTCTTTCCTCTGTAACTTATTGTGCAACCACCCAGTATTGACCTTCTTGATATCACTTATGGCATAGAATGCTACGGAGTCAACTCCAAGGGTGGCATTAGAAGTTGTACTAATATTCCTTTGGTATTCTTCTTGAGAAACAAGAGAAAAAACTTTGTTAAACCCATCAAAAACAACATCACATACTCAATTTGGTAATGATCGGCAAGTTTCTTAGATCCCCTACAATTACTCCTTCTACACAAACACACTGGCCTGTAATTGCTAAGTTCTTCCCAATTGTCTTCAATTTTGTAAAGTATGAACTCGCAGTAGATTTTCCTTGTGTATGGTTCATCAATTCACACTTTAATTGAAAAATGTGAGGTCCATTGCACTGCTGGTATCTCTCATTTAGATCGAGCCATATTTCATGAGTAGATTCTGAATAGATGACGTTGACAGCAATTTCTGTAGAAACCGAGTTAAGTATCCGTGAAATGACAATGTTATTGTTCTTGATCTAGTGATTGAGTAGATCTTCATTATCTTGAGGTCGAGATAGGGATCCATTAATGAAACCGATATTATTTTTCACCGATAATGCAATCATCATTGCTTTATCCATGAAGGAAAAATGAACTGAACTTTTTATTCAGTGTCGCAAGAATCATTTCACATGACATTACATTGAGCTTTAAATAGAAAAATGATCTAACTAACTTTAACTAACAAAGTAACATTTAATTGTAAAGAGCAATACAAGAAGGACACATGGATTAACTAATTAACTAATCCAGCTCCAACTCTCCAGTTGTGCAACAGCTAGCTCCAGCTCCAGCTCCGGTTGTATAATCTGTTAGTAGATTTTATAAATTTAATCAAGACTGTGCATATATGTTTTTGTTATACCTTCTCATGGTCGAACAAAATTTTATCCGAGTAAGAAGCAATGACCCATGAATTGTTAAGTGTACCAAGTGATTATGCACGGAGAATTGCTATCGACCATTGTACAAATTTTATCGAATAGCGAAGAGATTAATTTGTATATTCACATTTTAAATGCAAGGAAGAACCCATGCAATCTATATATAATTCCTTTCGTGTCACCAACACTTAGATTTGGCTTGGTCAAAGCTAGCTTCAAGTACATGTACATGAATTTGATTTGAAAGAGATCCTTAGCCCACAGAAAGATGTCCATGTTCAGGGAGTCGACTAGTCGCATTGTGACATCCTAACCAACTTAGCCTCTATGGTGGTGAAGAGGGATGATGAAATGTTATAAAAGAGTCCCGGTTTGACTACGTCTATGGAAGTCTCAGATATATCATTTCGCCGTCTTTCCTGAATGTACTCTTCAGATGATTGAAATACTTCTCTGACAATTCTGAACATGTTGGTATTGCAGTCGTCATCGCATTTCAATCGGATGACCACGTAGAATTCAACAATAGAAAATTTTATGCATTTTGCGGCAATGTTAAATCATATTTCATCATGCGTTGAGTGCCTCATTTCCACAAGTAGCATTTTGTGGATGACCTGATGTTACATCCAAATGTCACTCATTTCAAGAACATGACCAACTTTTGAATAGCTACTTCCAAGACACATCTGAATCTACACACACACTGGAAATAAATTTGGTGGAAGGATGAACATCTTCTACATATATCATGTCACATCAAATCAAAATCTTAAGCTCAATAAATCGCAGAAAGAACTACTCAAAAGCTCATGATTCGATCACTTTCTTAAAATGATTCGACCTTCGGGTACAGCATTAGTCATCCAACAAATGCAGCTTATGGAAGTGAGGCAGTCAACCTACGATGAATTGTGGTTTAGCGTTGTTGGGAAATACATAAAATTTTCTATTGAGGAATTCTGTCTAGTCACCGAATTGAAATGCGACGGTGACGAAAATACCAATATGTTCAGAGTGGGTGTTTTTTGAGTTAAATATAAGTATTTCTGTCCTCTGAAGAGCATATAAGAGCCTGTTTGGTAGGGCTACTAATCAGATTAAAATTGAAAATATGGCCGTTGTTGGGTCTCACTCGTCTAACAAAAGTCAACAATAACGGCTAGTTTTTCAATTTTAATCCGATTTTAATCTCTACCAAACACCCTCTTAGGAAAGACGACGAACGATTTTTTATGAAACTTCCATGCGACTTACCAGACAAACAAAGTTTTCAAACTGGAACTCTTATTCTCATTTCGTCATTCCTCTTCATCGCCAGATAGTGGACCTCAAAGTGAGGATGTGCTGCACTGGCTGCGAGAGCGTTGTCAAGGAAGTCATTCAAAAACTTGGAGGCCGATATAATTTTTGAGAGATTTACATATATGGATAATGGATGGGTGTGTAATTTAGCCTCAATATCGTATCGCCAGTCTTTCCCTTTTAATTTGATGAAAGATTCATTTTTATTGACTTAAATTTAGGTCTGAAATATAATTCTAAGACGATAGAGAACCATAATTAAAGTCAAATTAGGATATCCCAAATTGTTGAAAATTATAATTTCACTTGTGCAATTTGATACATGTTTTTTGTTTTGTCAAGATTGAGTCCTTAGATATTGCAATTGAGCTCTTTCAACTTTCAAATGTGACTCATTGGTCCCCTACTTTTAGAATATTTTCAAATTTAATCTTTTTTTTTTTTAATAATATAGATTCTCGTTCATTTTCATCCATTCTCATCAAATACCATATTTTCTCCTAAAATAATCAATAAACAAATATAAATTAAGCCCTTGTTTGGTTCCGCTAAAAATGTAATTTGGAATTGTAATAATTTGAAAAACTTGTAGTTAAAAAATAAGAATTTTTTTTGAATTTACGTATAATATTATTTTATTGAAAAATATAAAGTTGAAAAATAAGAAAATAGCACCATTTTGGTGCAAAATTAATACTATTCAATTTGCACCATTTGGCACTAAGGCTCCGTTTGATAGGCATAATTTTTCATGGAAAATATTTTTCATTTTCCAACTTTTGTAGTGTTTGATTGGTAAAATTTTCCAGAGAAAATATTTTTCAACTTTCTAAATTTTCCACATTTTTGAGAAAAATAAATTCTTGATATTTTGGTGAGAATATTTTCCATTTTGTTTTTTTGTTTTTTTTTTCAATTGGAAGAAATTCTAGATACAATGGTAAAAAAGATTTTCACTTTTATTAACAATTTTCATACAAAACAAAGTCAAACGAACGGTATTCGGTATGATTATTTTTTTTTCAATTTTTTTTATTTTTTATTTTTGGCAATTGAAATAAATTATAGACCTAATAGTAGAAAACATTATCATTTTAATAGACAATTTTCATAAAAAACGAAATCAAACGGGTTCCAAACTTTCAACATTTTCCATAGAAAAATATATCTATCAAACACAATTAATTACAATTCTCAATAAAACAATTTTTAGGAAATTTTTTTCCCTATAAAATATTTTCTTTCCACCCATTTTCGACCTTACAATCAAACAGACTCTTATTTTCTCGTCAAATACCATATTTTCTCCTAAAATAATCAATAAACAAATATAATTAAGCCCTTGTTTGGGTTCCACTAAAAATGTATTTTGGAATTGTAATAATTTGCAAAGTTTGTGGTTAAAAAATAAGATTTTTTTTGGATTTACGTATAATATTATTTTATTAAAAAATATAAAGTTGAAAATAAGAAAATAGCACCATTTTGGTGCAAAATTATTACTATTCACTTTGCACCATTTTGCACTAAATGGTGCAAAGTCAATTTTACCCTACTTTCATTTTCTGAACAAATTGATTAAGAATATTTGTATCAATGTATTGTATATTTTTTAATACAATAAATTATTATTATTATTATTATTATTATTATTATTATTATTATGTGCATTTATATTAAATTTTAGTAATGTAAATAATAATAGTTAATGAATTTAATATTTTCATTAAATTATTTATTTATTTAGTAATTTATGTATTTGTAAAATAAATAATGATATAATTTTTCAAATAAATAAATTGTTAAAAATAAAAAAAATAATGAAGAAAATGATTTAAGCACTATTCTTTTGGTATAAATTTTTGTGTAATGGTTGGAGATTTTTAGTTTGGTACAAGATTTGTATGTAAAATGATGCAAAAATTACCTCAAATTTTAGTGGCCTAAATATCAAGCTCATCATAATTATTTTTGTCCCTGCACGAAATTCAAGGCATCAAATATCTACGTCAATTATTTATATGTAATATTCGTCTGGCTCCCATTATTTCCCATTAAATTATAAATTTTCTTTCTTTCTTTTTATCAGTCACACATTTTTCAATAAAATAATATCACACGTAAACCCAAAAAACTTCTTCTTTATTAACCACACATTTTTCAAAAAATTACTAGTTCACTCATTATAGCGTGGAATAATGGACGGGGGCATAATTTTAAAAACTCTTACTTTGAATATTAAACTAGTTGAACTTTTTTGTTAAGGGGAAGTACCGAAAGCGAACCCCCCACCTGTGCCGGAGGCCTTTCGGCCAGACAAGTTGTAAATCGAGGGATATGCACGAGTGACACGAACCTGAGGGAGATAGCCAATATGTCACGAACCTAGCCCAGAGGAGCCCAGTCCACCCCAAAGGGGCAGAGGCTCGACCACTGACTCATGATTCAAACCTGCGATGCTGGAGGATTTCTCCCCACGTCACCTCAGGTCTTACCAGCTCGCTTATGCCCCTGCGGGCAAAAAAAAAACTATTTGAACTCTTATTTCTATGATTGGTTGACAATCAATATTCTTGTGCCTAAATAGTACGTGATAGATTTGGATATTTTGAAGTACTAGTTAGAGTTGAACGTACACTAAAATATTTTATAAGTTATATGAAAGTAATATTTTGTTCTTCCATTTACCATTTTGATCTAAATATGAAAGAAATGCAAGTTCTTGAAAATAAATATTAATTATTATACATACACGTAAATATATAATAAAATGCATAATTGAATGTGAGTATTAGAATTATAACTAAATGCTTAAATGAGAATGAACGACAAATACTGTTCATTAATTAACGTGAATGTTAATTATTTTAGAATTAATACTAAGGAATACATACATCGTAATGAGTGTTAAATCATATATGCTAAATGAATATAATGTAATTTTCAATTAAGTGAAATTGGGTGCTAATTAGCATACATGAATGTGAATAATGAACTATATTCTTGAATGTGAAATTCTAATTAATATTAATTAAATGAATGTGAATGTTAACTAATTGAGAGTTAATAATGCGACGTTAATGTGAAATTCTAATTAATAATAATTAAATAAATGTGAATATTAATTAATTGAGAATTAAATATCGAAAATACATGCATGAACAAGACTTTTGTAGTATTTATTATTGTTTGTAAATTAAATACATATTGAAAAACGAAAAAAAATTATAGTATGGTAGAATTAATACTAAGGAATCTATACGTCACAATGAATGTTATGCTAAAAGAATATAATATAATTTTCAATATAGTGAAATTGGACGCTAATTAGCATATATGAACGCGAATAATGAACTGTAATCTTGAATGTGAAATTCTAATTAATATTAATTAAATGAATGTGAATTTAATTAATTAAGAATTAATAACGGGGACGGGAATGGGGACATGGACGTGATGTGAGATTTTAACTAATAATAATTAAATAAATGTGAATATTAATTAATTGAGAATTAATCGGGAATATATGCACGAACACGAATTTTGTAGTATTTATTATAATTTGTAAATTAAATATATATTGAAAAAAGAAAAGTTTGTAATATAGTTATAGTCGTCAAAAAATGATTCTCTTGATATGATATTTATAATATATCATGGATTAAAAGGAAAAATAAAACCAAGAAGCATTCCAAGAATAACATTTACACGGTCCGCCTACTGCCTATCAATCTACACGAAACCCACTTCAACGACAAAATTAGTGTAGCTGCTGCTTCGTGTGTCGTCAGATATCTCCATCCCCTCGTATAATATCTTAAATTCAAAATAATTTAATTTAAAAGTGGGCTTCATTTTTTCAAAAAACTCATTTTCAAGTATATTATTTTTAAGATAATTTTACACGTAAATTTAATATATATATTTTCTATTTTCAAACCACACATTCTTTAAAAAAAAAAAAAAAAAATCACTATTTCAAAACATATATTTTTTACTAAAAATAGGGGTCAAACAGGGCTAAGTGATTGATACCTCAAAAGAATTTATCCTTTCTGAAAGAAGGACAACTAAGTTCTTGTTTGACAATCGTTATTTGAACCAGGACTGTCCGTGGATCAGTTCGGTTCAGTTCAGTTATGTTCGGTTCCAAAACTTTCGAGTATTTAATAAATGGAACCGTCGGGTCCAAATATAATTATGGAACAGTTCGGGTTCGATTCCGTTCAGGTCAGTTCCATTCAGTTACGTATCATAATTAAATTTCTTAACATTTACAACAACACTACATAAATATAACTAATGACATTTCATTCGTAAATTCACTAATTAACGTAGCCCAATTCAAAAATATATAAATAACTACATGTCGAATAACATTAATTCAATGCATACAAATACCAAAAAGTAGATATTAATATTAAAATGTGAGTGATCCATATCAATAATTCATTTGGGCTAATGGACTTTAAATTTATAATTATGAAATGATCTGATTTATTTAATTAATTTGTTAATTTATTTAGAAAAAATAAAATAATTTAATTAATTCAATAAAAAAACAAAAAAATTATGTAGTTTCGATTTTTATTTGGTTCTTAGTCTAGACCCGATACCCGACCCAATCCATCAGTTATCGATTCGATACTCGTTCGGGTATTTAATTTATGAAGAACTTCTCGGTTATGTTCAATTCGATCCGATCCGATTCGAGACTTTTGAACATCCCTAATTTGAACTCTTTTTTCTATATATTTATTATCAATCACATATTCATACGATAAAATATTTGCACGTAAACCCAAAGTTTTTCTTTCATTTGTAAAGCTAAACACCTTCACCATATCAGCCCCATAATGACTTTTTAATCATATATTTTTTAAAAAATTACTATTTAAAATATTATTCTTTTTCAATGACGGGCTAAACAAGATTCTTGTCACTTAGGTTCATGGCAGAATGAGATTGACAGACCATGCTTAGGATCTCATAAAACAGATACAAGAAGGACCCTTTTTCCCATAAAAAGGGACAAAGGTCAAAAAGTAGACTTTGACCCCCTACAGAATAAACCCTACAAAACGAATCCCAATGTGTTTCGCAAATGACTATTTTACCCACAAACTTTAGATGATAATTACACAACTGAATCTTTGCCACTTGGAATTTTAAGAATATTTTAAGTCAATTTGAAATTATAATTGTAAACTGATGAGCTAGAAAGAAGAGGGAGTCAGCAAACAAAGTGGGCAAGAACAAGAGACACCAGTACATCTTTATTTCACTTTCTCTTCTTTTCATGTGGTGAACTCAACCCCACCCACCCTCTCTTTTACTGCAACCATAAGAAAAGCAAATGGATAATCTATAGAGGGAAAGAGGGCCAAAGGTATGATTGGTACAACTGAAATGAATAAGATTAACTATTCTTAAAATTAGATATCCAAAATGTTTGGAAAATCAACAAAAAGAATTTCATAATTTCATTACCTGTGCAATATTTTTTCTGTAAGCTGTACATTTCATTATTTAAAGCCAAGTTAGCCAACTCCCATACCTATCTTTCAGGGAAATACTTGCTCTTTTCCCTATACCTATCTTTCAAATCTTGGCATTCCTTGGTAACCACATAAAAATACTACCAAAAGAAAGAACCCGAACAGATTCAGCCATCTTCAAACAGCATAAAATAACCCCGTCATTGCAAAAATCCCCAATCAGTTAAAACTAGCAATTTCACGAGTCCAAAAAATGTATTATTCCTACGAATGGCATCTAGTTCCGGGTGTGCTTGCTCTAATAGTCTGGGGTTCAAAATTCAAATATAATCTTCTCAATTTATTTACCTTTCTGCTACGAATATTCTACCTACAAAATCTCGAAACCTCTTGGAATATAGCTTTGGATCGACTGCTGATATAGAGGTTGGGTCAGCCTGCAAGGATTTGTAGGCATGCTCGAGTTTCTTGCTGATATCATAATCTTGCAAAATGTCAATGATCCCAAAGTAGAGGACTACTTCATAGATTTCACTCCTGTGGGAAGGGGTCAAATTGTTAAATCCATACTGACCAAAGTCACTCCTTCGAGCCACTCGCTCTGCTCGTGCAGGCATGTTGGCCCCTAATCTGATCAGAGGTTTCCTGATAAAGAACCATAAAGATCCAAACTCAGTGGAATTCATCCAAAGAATAGTAGACAACATTAATCTACTTCCGAGTGTCATCTGACGGAAAAACACCAAACTTTGGAGTGCAATATTCAGTCTCATTTTTTTAAACCCAAACAAAGGTGGAAACAGCTTTAACCCCTTGTATCTAATTCAATAGCATGCAATTACTAGCTTTCAGCACTACAAATTTAAATCTGATACATTAGACCTTTTCGAGTGTTCGAATAACAATGATAAAACTGAAACTTGCAGAATCCTGAAAGGCAACATATACCATTATCCAATATTGTCCCACAAACAACTGTAATATAAATAAACAAATCAACAATGTTCCTGTAGACGAAGGCTCTTCCAATTGCTTCAACCACCATGTTGATTCAATGGAAGAACAATAATAGATTTTAGGCCAACTAAATCAGAAAACAAAGGCTCTAACAATCATGCAGTTTTTCAGTTGTTTATTAGAAGAAACTAATTGAGTTTTACTGATGAAAGTGGCATCAGATCATAAAGATTTATGACCACCATCTCTAGTTTATGATCATAACTTCCAACAAAAATCATTACAAGATAGCCTAAAGAAATAGAACAAATGAATTACGATAATTGCATACCTTCCAGCTAGAATTCGATCCATGTCATGTAGTTCTGCTTCAAGGAAACGACATGAATCTCTTTTTCCTGAACAGCAATTGGATCACTTAATATTCTTCCTACACAAACTAATCTATCACATATAGGAAATTGTTTTTAATTACATGATAAATTACCTGTACGCAATAGAAATGGGGATAAACCCATCTTATCCCGAGTGCTATCATCGCGAAAATGAAGGCCAACCAAGAGACTGTAATCCATGATTCTCTCTGCCTCTAGAAACTCACAGTCTCTATCAATTTGCCTGTTAAAAGAATTTACCAAATTGACAAGATGCCCAGATTTTAAAATAGATTAATCATAGAGTACAAGAGGGAAGGGCAATACTAACTTGATTAATTCTTGGTACCAATTTCTTTGTATGCGAAACATAAAGTTAAGGTCGAGATCCTTAAGAGTTGTAGTTTCATCAATCTCTCCCTCAGGCTTATCAGTTGTGCGGCCATGGGATGACCCTTTCAAATCAAACCTTCTATGGATTCGATATTCCGAGCAGAACAAATTTCCCATCACAATGAACCTAGTCTAATTTTCAATCAGATAACAAGAAATTATTTACATGGCATGCAGTTGTACCACAACTGTAGAATTGAATTTTTCAACACCAACAACATACCTTGACGCCACCCACTGGTTTGACACAATAGACACCATAAAACTTGGTGACTAGGGAATTTTCATAGCGATAGACATGCTGATAGTAACTAGGAAGCATCTTTATAAGCACCTGGAGAAACAGATTACCACATTTCAATTTGCAAACAAAATTGACCACGGCTCATAATATAGTCCAACTAAAATTCTAGATTGAACAAGAAAACTCATGAGGTGCAAAATTAATATGTGCATTGCTTCCAATGTCATCATGATCCTCAATCACAATTTTCCTTTTGTAAATTTAACAAGTCAACGAGGCAGGCAACTAACCTTAACTTCGGACTTCTTTACTGTCTTAATCATAAATTGATCATCCAGTGTTAAGTAAAAGAAGCTTCCACTCTTTCCAGGAGAAGAAAACTCTCTTAGAGTATCATTTTCACAAATTGCAACCATATAATCTGCGGGATCTACTTGAAATAGTTCCCTCAAATGCCTGATAACCCAGTTATTAAATCACCATTTAGAATTCTAATCCAAGGAGGAATCAATACTAAAACCCAAATTGTACTGTAATCCTTATTAAAAGGGTCATTTTCACCAATGTGCATGTGCATCTATATAATTTGAATTTTCATAAATTCAATTACCAGAGAGTGAATACCTAAAGACCACAGGACAATAATCCTTCCACCGGAACTCCACAGACTGGTGGGGTGGAGTCAACCTTGATCCTTCTGGAGGAAACCTAGTCCAAAACTTCTCGTTAGGATCAAAATCGCCTGGCTTAAGATCCCGTAATATGGAAGCATACTTCCCTATTGAATACCTAAAGCAAAATAATCATCAACTATAATACAATCAAACTGTAACAAAACATAGTGCTTATATATTTGCAAAAATCATCTTAGAAACCATTCTAATAAACATTATCTAACCTAATACCCAATTGGAGATTGAGCATCAGATCATAATTTTTATGCCCTCTCGATATCGTTTGCCCAGGCTTCTTTACTTCCCCACTTAAACAACAGGGATTCCTCCTAAACTTCCAAATCCCATCGCAACCCAATCGAAACCCATCCCTATACAACATGGAAGCCTCCACGTTGTCAATAATATCACATGTAATGTCCCCATCCTCACCATCTGACTCCCAAATACATATCCTCGGAAAACTCTTGTCCATCATTCCTACGTCCACCGATGACCTTTTCTTCCCCACACCCCCTATTACTACATTCACAGACTCGTTCCCAACTACCATCAATGGCGACAATTGATTAAAGTTCTTTTTAAACCCCTCCTCATTTCCGTGTTTGTTGTGTTCGGGATAAAAAGTACCATTCAAGACTTGATTACCATTGCTATTTTTACTAGAGTCTTTAGACCAGCTGCCAATGTAGCAACTCCCATCAGGCCATGTGAAAACTCCATGGCCCTTTGGAATCCCACTCTCCCAATTCCCATCAAACGTATTCCCATTGTTCCAAACCAAAACACCCCTCCCGTTAATCATTCCACTCTTCCACTCCCCTTTATACTCGTTCCCATTCTTCCACACATACCTCCCTTGCCCATCTTGCAAGTTCTTCTTCCACTGTCCCTCGTAACAATCCCCATTGCTGTAATGCTTCACTCCATACCCATGCTTTCGATCCGCAGACCATGATCCTTTATATATTTCTCCATCGGATCCTATATAAGTGCCCGATCCCTCCATTCGGCCCGACTTGAATTCACCTTCGAAGGTTGCCCCTGATGGCCAGGATAACTTACCCTTCCCGGAGGCCTTACCCCTTTTCCAGTCCCCCTCATACATGCATCCGTCCTTCCACAAGTACTTTCCGGATCCGTGTGGCGTATTGTTAACCAAAGTTCCGATATACAGATCCCCGTTCTGGATGCGCTTTTCGATTATACTTCTCGCAACTCTACAAGTTGGAGATATAGTGCTTCCGGATGTTCTGATGGTCGCAGGAGTGACCTTTCGGCTGGTGGCTTGGGATTTGATTCCTGGAATAATGATAATTGATTTTGGTGTAGTGGTAGTAGTGATATTGGGGATTAAATCTATGCATTTTCCCGTTTCTCTCTCTAATTCCCTTTCTTCGTGCTTTGTTTGCTCCGAATTTTTCTTGTCATTTTCTTCAAGCGAGGTGGGCTTTGTCCATAATAACGTCTCGGTCATTTTTCTTAGGGGAAATGAGGATCCAAGTCCAAGACCTCTGAAGACGAAAATATAAATTATGGTTTGTTAAGCTATGGCCGGAAATGATTAAAAACGGCCGGAGAATCCATCTCCGGCGACATTCTCCTGCCTTCTATAATTTTCACTTTCAGTAGCTATAATTTGTGGCTCGCCAGAGAATTTAAGAAAACACAAAATGAGATGTTTCCAGTGGATTGTGAGGAGGGTAAATAGGTAGGAATCGAAAGATTTTTAGAGAGAGAAAGGGAAGTAAACAAGAAACCGAAAAAGCTATCGAAGAGAGGAGAGAGGAGGTGTGAACGAACGAATCTTTATGGGGGGTGAGAAAAATGTGAGTTAGGAACTGATGTTAGATTTTACATAGGTTTTAGCTTTACATAGGAAAAGTTGATAACCTCTCCATTCATTATCATGCGTACAATAATTTGACATATTTGGCACGTAATTTAAATACCACCTAACTAAGAAATCGATAAATTGTTGTAACGTGTTTCTCATCTATTGTATTCAACTTTTTGTTGGCTATGAATTGGCATGTGTAATGTCGTAACGTAGTTTTCATTTTTAATTACGTTCATTTCTGCATTGGCTATGAGCTGGCATTGAATTCGAATAGTTCGAGGAGCGTTGTTAACTTAATGGCACGTAATCTAGATAAAAATGTAATCTAAAAATCGATAAACGATCATTACTTCTTTCTGCTATAAGCACGCTCAATTTACGTGTCAACAGCTACGATGAGTAGGCATTGACTTCGTGTAGTTTGGGAAACGTTGCTATTTCACACAGATGTGCATGCAATAATGATAGATTTGATGAGTCCGTAAAAAATAGATGGTGAATTTGAATAGTTCAAGGAGCGTTGTTAACTTAATGGCACGTAATCTGGATAGAAACCTAATTTGAAAATCGATAAATGGCCGTTACTTTTTTCTTCTATAAGCACATTCAATTTCGTGTCAACAATCACGGTGAGTTGGCATTGACTTCATGTAGTGTAGGAAATGTTGCTAATGCGCGCGAGCGTGCGCGCACACACACACAATAATGACATATTTGATGAGTATGTAAAATAAATAGTGAATGATAAATTGGCGTCACATTTAATAAATTCGGAATCAATTAGTCGACATATATATATAAAAAAAGGGTCCATAGAAGTGTATATTCAAGTTATGGGTTGCCATCATCCAAACACCATCCTTTGGATGATGGCAACCCACAACTTGAATATATGGACATGATGAAGCTGCAATGTCATTAATTGATATTTTCAATTCTAATCAATGCTTTGGTTAAATAATGTCTCAGTCTACATGGTCTGTAAAGGCAATCTGATGTCATTTCTCAATTAATCACTTGACCAATATCGTTATCCGACTTTCAATACATTGTCGTGTATTTTGAGTTAAGATTAATCTATATGTACCAGAACTTTTACATAATCTTTTACCTAAGGGCCAAGTGGCGACCCCCTATTGGAGGGGTGCCGGTGGGCTAGGCGCTCCCTCCAATAGGGGGCCGCCACTTGGCCCTTAGGTAAAAAATTATGTAGAAGTTTTGGTTGCTCTAGCATGGTCCTTTGAGTTATTTGTAAGAGAGAGTCACTCGAAGTGAATTGTTAAATGAAAAATGTTTGATGTATATCACCAATTACATAATTTTTTACATATTATCCATTTGTCTTATTTGATATCCTACACTGAGAAGGGAAAGGATTATAATTGCATTCCAAATAAATCAAATTATTTAGTCCAAAATTAGATTGTATAAATAAATTTATTTATGAACATAACATTGTTTAGCTCACTTGGGGATTTTTTGTTAACTTATCTTAAAATGAGTTAATTATCAATGTTATCCTTTCGTTTGTTGCATGATTAAAGTCAATTTTTTTAATCAATTTTTAAAAATCAAGAGGAAATGAATAAATTGCGAGAAGCACCAATTTATTTAACTCAATAATATGCTTGTGCTTATGTAGCCAACTTCAAATTAATCTTCTTCTATAACAATAATCTTTCAAGATAATTTTGGGATGGTTGGATCAGGGTTACTTCCAGCAAGAGATATACCGAAGAGTTAGTACTGGGCTAGCAAAAAAACAAAGTTTATCAGAAGTTTGGTTACACTTTTTATTTGATACAGCATATTTTAATTGCAGTTAAATTCATTATATTTACTCATTGTAACAATTAATTTCTTAATTTTTTTCATTAAATTCTTATTTTCAATCTTTCATTAATTAGTACGTCTTGTCTTCGTTGACAATTTTTTCTTTTTTATTCCATTTTTTTTAATAATGACGTAGCTTATTAAAATATCTTCACTTTTAACAAGTATTTGAACTTCTCAATATGTTTTTGCCTCCTGAATGAGTCCATCTTCTTTATTTGTTTCATTTTTTTGAGGATTTTTATATTTTATAATCGAATGTTACAACGATTTAGGCTTGTCATTTACACAATGTAATAGTTTGTCTTTCTAAGACATTAATACGAGGTTGGAGCATCTGTAGTTGGTACATGTGATTTTATTAATCTCTTATGGGACAGTAAGTGCATCTTGCGATGAGTTATCTAATTTATATTGTCAAGTATGAGGATATAAATAAAATAATACATTGCATTATGTATTATTTTCAACTATTAATTTATCTCCCCAATGTTGAGAAAATAGTTCAACCAAATTGACAATCAGCAAGCCGCATTATAAAATATAACACATTAGGGTTTTAAGATATTTTTATAAGGATTGTGATTGCATTGGCAACTCAAAATTCATGGCTTATCTTCTAGTTGGACATGAAATCAATCCTCCTCCATGAAGATTTGAAAAAAAAAATGATATTTATTTATCAATTTCCTGTTATGTGAAACTTGAAAATGAGCATAAAGTGTATAGTTTAAAGAAGGCTCTATATTTAATTAAAACAAGTTTCACAAGCATTGTATAATTGTATAGAAACTTATTTTTTAAAGGAAGAATTTCAAAAATGTCCCTATGAACACACATTTTCATTACTATCTTATATGTAGGTGATTTAATTTATATTGGAAATAATAGAGCCATATTTGAAAGTATTAAGAAATTTATTGTGGCTAAATTTGAAATGTCTTATCTTGGTATGGTCCATTACTTGCTTGTATCGAGGTGGTGCAGTCCTCTATTGGAATTTTTGTTTCTCAAAAGAAGTATTTGCGAGAAATCATGGACATGATTCAGATGAAGGATTGTAAACACGTGAATACACCATGTGACAACACTCTTAATTTATAAGCAAATAGTTGGGACCTTAATGTATTTGACTACAATAAGGTCCGATATAATGCATGATGCAAGTGTCATTAGTATATACATGGAGTGTTCAACAAATATTTATCTATTGATTTCAAAAGGATTTTTTTAGTACTTACAAGGTACTAAGGAGTTTGAGTCCTTCTATAATAAGGATAAAAAGTCAAAGTTCGCTTCACATATAATGATTATAATTTAGAGGGTGTTTGGTAGATATTAAAATCAGATTAAAATTGAAAATATAGTCGTTATTGTTGACTTTTATTAGACGGGTGGGACCCAATAACGGTCATATTTTCAATTTTAATTGAATTTTAAGCCGTACCAAACAAGCTCTTATATAGGAGATTCATATTATGGAAAAAGTACATTGAAATATGTTTTCATAATGGGTGTGGAATGTGTTTTGTAATATTGATTTTTTGAAAAATATGTGGTTAAAAAAAGTTTTGAATTTACGAATAATGTTATTTTGTTGGAGAATGTGTGTTGAAAAAGAAAAGAAAAGAATGAATTATTGAATTAATGGAGCCCAAACTGGGGATTATCAATCTATTATAGACTAGAGTTTAACTCTCTTACCAACTGTATTATTCTCTAATTCATCTCTCTATTATTTTCATATATTAAGGGTAATATGAACTTCTTTCTATTCATACCCACAATTGTTGACTTTGAATCTTTTCTTCTTGGGTAATCCACAGTTTACTGTTCATTTGTTAAACTTTTTTTTTTCTAGAGGCAATCTACCGTTGTTTACTTGATTAGTGTTAAAATTAAGTATTTGTAAATTTGGTTAATGTTATTTTTAAATATATTGTAGATTTTTAAAATATACAAGATAAAAATGATTTTGTTTTGTTATAGGTTTATCGTAGATTATTTGTTAGCACTGTAAAGAAAATTAAATTAAATAAAAAAACACTTCGCTCAACACGGAGTGTGAAGAAAAAAAAACACACACACTCCGTACAGTGCGGAGTGTAGGAAAAAACACACTTCGCACCGTGCGGACAACACAGAGTCCCTTGAACTTTTGTTGTGTATCAATGTATGTGAAAAAAAAAAAAAAAAAAACCACTCAGTACTACGCGGAGTGTGGCAAAAAAAAAAACTCCACACAGCACGGAGTGTGAAAAAAAAAAAAATAGCACTCCTCATTCACTCCGCACGGTGCAGACATTGCGGAGTCCTTTGAACTTTTATTGTGTATTATTGTTCGAAAATCTTTGCCTATATTGTTAATATTTCGTTTTCTCTTTCCTTTGTCCTCTAATTTTATTCTGCAGATTTCCGTCATACCTAAGGTAGAAGCAAGCGCTGGGATAAAGAAGAAGGATCTGTCATGGGGCTAATACTTGGACTTGGATAAACTACTTTTTGAGTTTAATGGACATTTTTCTTTGCCTAAATTTGGGGGATTTTGAATACACATGATTTCTGGGCATCCCATAAATAGCTAAAATATTTTTTTTGCAGATAGAGAAGTACAATGCATTTAAGGTGGAAAATGCGGCAAGAGGGGTGCATCAAGATGGTGGGTGGCTACGAAGGATGTTTCTCTAGTAGAGATAGAAGAGAAAACAAAGAAGGATGAGGTGGAGAAGATTTTGAAAATGCACAAAACCCAGTTCCAACTCCTGTAAGAAGAAATCATGCACTAATAATTTATTTTCCTGATGAAAATGTCAAAGTTATCTTTGATAAACCTCATCTTCAAATACTATTCAAAGGTCTCATTCTTCTAGATCTTATGATTTTAGATCTAATATAAATTCTTTTCAATCTGCTAGATTTTCAACTTATTCTTTAAAAGAAATTGATTTTAATAACAATATTCTGAAAACTCATTATCAAAAGGATAGAGATGAGGAACCAGACCACCATGTTTTCCTACATTATCTTTTGAGTAATGCTATTCATCCCCAGTGTGTTTCTAAACACAGTTTATGTGGCGTTAATGTAGCATTAAATGATAGGTGAAATTAAATAAATCATTTCATTTCACATTTCATTTCACCTATCATTTAGAGTCACCTAGACTGTGTTTGTAAACACACTGGAGATGAATAACATTACTCTTATCTTTTAGAAAGGCTTGATCAGCAAGGTAATGTTATTTCTTCTACCATTAACATAAGAGACAAATTTATTACTGATAAAGCCCCCGAAGTCAAAAGTTTTAGAAAAATATTTCAAAAGAATTTTTCAAAAGAAGAAATTGAATCTTACTAGGAAGAATTTGAAGCTTTTTCCAGAATAGTTAAGTATTTTGAGTAAGCATATTTTAAAGTTTACAACAAAAAAACCCACTGAAACAAAAGTTATTCAAAATACGAATTCTACTTTTCAATTAGGAAAATTAGATAATGAGACAAAAGTTTTAAAAGAACTTGCTACTCAATTATCCCATTTATCCTCTTCAAAAGGTATCAATACTATCGATGAAATTGAATCTCAATTTATTGACAACGAAAATAAGAATTTTAATATTAATCAAATAAGATGTTCATATTCAAAAGTCCCTCCTTATTATCCTCAACATTCCTTTCGTGATTTTTTAATCACATGGGGTCCACCCCATGTGAATCATTTCTCATATATATATATATATTACTTGTACAAATTTAAATTGATCGCTGAACATATTTACTAGTTTCAATTTCTTTAGGCATATGGAACCCATTTTCTTTGAGAAAAATCCAAGAAGGTAAGAGAGATAAAATTATGGTATACAATTCTACATAATCAACAAATTTTTAATTTAGTTTTTCCTTAATCATATTTAGCGTAGTTCAATCAACAAATTAGAACATGCCTTGTAGACACGTTTCAACTTTCAAGAGATCGCATTTTCCACATCTTTTCCCATTTAATTTGATGAATCAAAATTAAAGATTAAACATTTATTTTACCCAAATATTTTCACCAGAGAAAACCAAGAAATGCTGACCAAAATCTTGTGGCAACTTGCAATGGCTATTAAATTATTAGGATTATAGAATTTGTGGAAGAAAATATAAAATCCAGCCATTTTAAGTCTTTGCCTTGAGTTGTCCATCTCCCCACCCCACCCCACCCCACCCCACTCCAAAATATAAGGTTAGATACACATTTCCAACTACCAATTAATGCTTATGACTATGACACAAATCATATTCAATAGATAGGCTGCCGGCGACCTAGACAAATATTTTCATTGTCAAACAAATGCATTCGTTATATCATCATAATATTAGATACTAAATAGATAAGAAAATCTTTAAAAATATGGCAAACAAAATATAAACTACCTGCCACAATTTTCATTGAATCATCAAATGCTTCTACTTCATCTAAATATTGGCATAACACTATAGGTTCATTCTTAATTTGCAACCAATTCTTTCCGCATATACAAGTCTCAACCATCCTTGCACCTAATAAACTCCTAAAGGAATCAAGTATCTGACCTCCATTTGAAAATGCAGACTCAGAAGCAACGGTAGAAATTTGAATTCTAAAGAGGAAAAGAGTTTTTGATAGATTATATTAGTCTCGAGATTATTAAATATAAATTAGGATTATTTGGTAATTATTATATATATATGTAATAAAAAATTATAAATTGACAAAAATACATACAAATGACAAAATTATTGAATTTTGCATATTTGGATGATTTAAAAAATAAATCATTATTTTTATTTTTTTATTTTTATATATTTTTTCACCGGTCCGATTTAGTTTTAAACCGCAAATAAAATTCTCAAACCTAAACCAAACCGTTTTTGACCGGTTTGGTTTGGTTCAAAACTATTTCGTTGACGGGTCCACGTGGCACCAAACCAACGGTTTCTAAAATGTGGTTTCGGTTCGATTTTTCGGTTTGACGGTTTTTACTTACAGCCGTACCAAAGCTTACATGTAGAGTTTTTCATAAATGATTGACATGTTATGATACTACGTTCAATCATTTTTCCACTTAAATTGTTAAAAAGAGAAGAATGTCTACATATCAGAGTACCACGACACACTCCTAAGCACTCCCTTGAATAATTATTAATTTCACAATGCAATACACGGTAAGATTGACTCACCACCATCTTGCATTTCCACATCCCAATTGTTAACAAGTACTTGTGGAGAGAAACAAAATTACACACGATAGTGATAATTAGACTATGTTTGGTTAAAAAATAGATTATAATCTGTGAATTCTATAGAATCTTACTAAATGTGGATAAGGAAAAAAAAAAAAGTATATATACGTATATATGATCATCTTCCCTTGATCAGAATTTGAATCCTTATCGCGTCCTCCCTAAAATTTGTTAAGTTCTCAAGAAAATTGATCTAACAAACTATAAATCAATCTTGTATGTCAGCCATTTGACTCTCTTCATAATATTTGTTTTTGGTATGATAACGTAAGATGGATTTTTTATTTATTACCTATTTATAAATTTAGAGAACTGATGTGTTGAGATGGCCGAGTTGGTCTAAGGCGCCAGATTAAGGTTCTGGTCCGAAAGGGCGTGGGTTCAAATCCCACTCTCAACACTTACGTTTTCTCCTTTTTCAAATCTTTACAGAAAATCTATTTGTCCACGGGTGCAAAATAAAATTACTGATTGTCAGTTTTTTTAATACGTTTATTGTAAATTTATTGTTTGTTAAAAAATTGGCAAAATTTCATTTTTTACCACAAATTTTATTCTATAATTTTTATCCATTTTTTAAATCATACATTTTGTAGGACCCTAATTTTTTTTTTTATCAATTTTTAACCGTGTAATTAATTCTATTTATGAATTAGTTTATTCTCTATGATTCAAAAATAGTTTAAACGCCTATAAATAGATACATAGTCGTAGTAATTATAAATTAATTTTCCCTATTAAGGGTACATCAAATAAACATTAGTAAAAACATAAGAGGATAATATATTTTTGGCTCGTGTTTATAAACTATCTGTAAACATACAAACTACTTTTTATCCACACATTTTGAGAGATCTACAAATATTATCAACTTTTTCACCACTCCCAAACACGATCACTTGCTAATAAAAATTCCAAAAATGTTAAATGTACATTTAGTTTCACATCCCTTTCACATATGGGGCAGGTCTTGCGATTTTTAAAATTGTGGGCTCCCCCGTGTGAGAAGGATGTGAATGTGAACCAAGTATATAAGTGTAACATTACTCAACAATCCAAACTTTGGTTGAATCAAAGTTTCCATATCAACAATTTTTCAATTCCTTAGTAAATAACTGGATCGGTTTTTGAATTTTTCAACTGAATCGACCGGTCAGGTCTGAATTTGTTAATATAGACTAGTAACAGGGAAAGATAACGAAAAAGTAAAAAATCGATCCAATTTTAAACAAATTATTCAGTTGTAAACGATTCAAGAAAAAAATATTGAAGTAGTCAAGCTTGTCAATGGAAATAAACTACATTATTATCAACGCCGGGACTCGACCTGTCAAATTAAGGTTTTGCTGTGTCGTATTGAAAGAGACATTAGGCATTACTTATAACAATTTGTCACTTGCAACCTAAGACTAAGACAGGTACAAAGATCACATTGAGCTGCACATTTTGTCACGTAATTCCACTTATAGCAATTATAAAAGAAACAAGGGTCCAATAGCCACCACAAATATTTTGGCAGCACTCTTTTTTTCGTAAGTATATCAGACGCATGAAAATACATTTCAATCTTGTTCAGTTCAACGTACTAAAAAGCAAATGAACAATCCGCAGGAAAAGTGATGCAAGATAAGCTTGTATGAAAATGACACACACACAAAAAGAACACAAGCAAACGTGTAGCTTTTTGTAGATCCCTAATAATGCCAGAAAATTAGGCAACAAAATTCAAAATTAATTGATTAACAAAAAAAACACACACACACACACAACTGTGAAAACTCAATAAGTCTATTTTAAACTATTTTGTGAACAACCCCTAGCCTCTATGATATTAAAATCACAAAACTTTCAAATATGATTCCTCAAATTAAAAAAATAATAAAAAGTAAGCATCAAAGTTTGGTTCTTGATAACAATCTATGATATGCCCATCATCATCACTGTTCTTGAACATTTTATGATCATTGAAATTATAAGAACGTATAGAAACTATCCACCATGCAATGTCGAAATGAAAACAATGACATCCTTCTCTTCCAGTACCGTGTCAAGCTGTCCGCTTAGTTCCCAATCACAATCATTCACAAGGACCAGAACTCCTGGCCTTCTGCATATGAAACAAAAATTCAAGGAAATTTCATCACTTCAATTCATTTTCAAAATGAGCAAGCTCAATTTGGATTAGCTACCAATTTATATATACACACATACACCGGTTTCTCCCATTCTTAGTCTGAGAGTGTTCCCCTTGTGGTGATATACACAGTAAAGTGTTTGAACAAGCTCCAACCCATAAAAAACCCGTTTTTCCCGACTGCAATTGGAGAGTGTTACCCATGTTTTCTCCTTTTGAGTTTGGCTTGGAAGGGAAAACAGACCTTTATCTTAATGAAGGTATTTTGTCTCGCTAAGATTTTATCATTTGCACGAGGTCAGGCTTAGGGTTTCCATAAATTGCCATCTTTTTTTATGGTTAAAAAAAATGGAAAAATAACATTTGAAAACATAAACACAATGGACTGGGGATTGGTGGAGAGGAGGGGGGAGAAGGGCATTGTTATGCAAACAACTATGTTTTTGGTAACCACATGTTCCAAGATCAAATACAAGTCCTAGAATGTTTTAAGTGGGTGCAAAAAATATAAAATTATCAGATTACATTGAAGAAATTTGAAATGGAGTTACCGTTAATTGAATTTAAATATGTTAATAGGCAATCGCAGACTACATTACCAAAAGGATCAAATCAATTTGGAAAAATATTGAATTTTTACATGCTATAAGTTAGACCAGGGAAAGCTACACTAAATTGTTACATGCTTTAATTTGAATTTAATGTTGCTCAAAAGACGGGGTGGGAGCAACACAGGTTTATGCAATAGAAAGCATTTAGAAAGATAAGGAAGCTGCAGGTGCAACAATAGAAGATGCAAGATAGGTTTCGAATTGCACTGGAAAATAGCGGTAAAATGAATAGAGTAGAATAGAAGAGCTTTTAGCTCACAATTGAATCTTGGATTGTTGAACTTTCACGCTCATATTTAGGGCATCTTGAAATGTACAATCCAAATTAACCCACTTACACGGAATCGCCTTTCATAAACATTTCAGGCCTCTCCTTGATCAAATTGGTGCGGATCCAAGGGAGCAAGTGTTTCATCGTTACCTAGTGATAAATATTAACACTAGATCAGTTAAACGTGTAAGTGAAAAGTCAGAACTAAAATTAGTTCAAATCTTCACTTGAAACGAAATAAATTAAAAGAGATCAAACCTTCTTTTCCTCAGCCTGTGGGTCAACATTGACCTTATGGATTTTTACAGAATCACAGAGAAGCTCCAGTCCTCCACTGAATTGTGATATTAGAAATTAGAAATAAAAAATAAAAAGGGAAGAATGGAACAAAAATCCAAGTAAGTGGAAAATCAATCATTGAAAATAAAGAACTTGACAAAAACTTGCAAGCCAGAAAACACTTAACCATCAAGTAGAATAAGGGCACATTTGGCAAGCTTTTGAAAAGCCAAAAGCTCTGATTAAGAGGCTGTTTTTGAATATGGTTAGATAATTTTTTGGAAAAGATTTGTTTTGCTAGAAAAGCTTTTAGAGGAAGCTACAAATTAAATCTTTAAGAGTTGAATTTTTATCGGAACACAGACATGTTAGGGTCCTAGAGACATTAAAGTAGAGGGGGTGAATAGTTAACCCATTGATTATGGAAAAATAATCTGCACTTCAAACATTTCAAATATAATCAGATCGTGCAGCAAGAAAGTGCACAAGTGAAACTTAAATTTGTTGTGTGAAAATGTATGAATGTGATTTCTGTTATATAGGTTTTTGATTAAGTTGATACAAGTCTGTTTTCTAGATTCCCATTGTTCAGCTGCTTAACAAATGTTTGAAAGTGTTAATTAATGAGAACTACCGCAACTGATATGCTCAACACTTAAACGAATGTCTCCGAGGTCGTTCATTGATTGTTAGATTTTACAATCGATATTTGCATAACTAACAAATGAATGCATAGCAGCAATATTAAATTAATCTCACCATGTTAAATTGTAAGCCATGTCATGTGATGGAAAAAACACAGCAGAGATGCACAACATCATACGCATGATCAGAAATGAAGTAAATTGGAGACATGCAAATTACAGCGTTCAGTTCAACAAACTACAACCATTATCAAAGGGCTGACAATTAGATTTCCAGAATTCCACAATATTGGCATTATCAGCAACCCTATATTCTTCTAGAAGGTCAGTACAGTTGAAAAAATAAACAACATTAATGTTTTCTAGGCAATAAAATCCAACGTACAACGATCCTTATTTTAGCTGGAAGGATCAATCTAAACTACTATACAACTGTTGTTGCTAATCTTTACAAAGACTAAACTTTAACACATACCAATAAGGTTCTGTCTACAACTCCTCAAATAACTGGCTAGATGTCATAAGCCAAACATAGAGGATAACCAGTGAAGTACGTGCTGCTGTTGAAACAAGCAATGGCAAGAAAAAAGAAGCTGGAGATCAACGCTGGTATTTCACAGTTTTCTAAGGATGACTGTATATTGGTATATCCGCATCATGAAAGGTTTCCCATGGGTGCTTATCAAGGGCTAATACCAAGGAAAGTCGATCCTTCCAAAATTTTGACCAGACTATCTATGTATTAGTCTTATTTTTTATGTGGTGGAGTCACCACATGACTTACGTGTAATTTGATGGGCAAATTCATCAACAATCAGTTATGTAAGAAGCTTAGGAGTTTTTTTAAGAGTTAACTGGTGCAAAGGAAGTTGAATCCTGAAGTAGTAATACCTATCATATTTTTTAGTTTCTGGTGAGGAAAACTGTCACCAGAAACCACTTGAAATTCAGAGGAAGAATCAAATGAATAGATGATGTCCAACAAATTAAACATTAGGATTGGATAGGTTGATTTTATTCCTTTTAGACATGTTGTTACTATCCATATATGTCGAATGAGATATTCTCAGGTTATAAATCCTACGATGCTATCATGAACAATGATTTCATGGCTTTTGCCGCTCTGTGGCATCAAGAGGTCCACTGAGGATAGTAAGTAATCAATCAAACAACACTTTCTTGATTCTTATGTTTTTGCAACCACAATCCTATCTTACACGTAGCAAACCTGTTAATTCAAATTAATTTCAAAATAATTTCTGAATATTCAAATTTCTTGAAAGTTCTGCCCATAGTAGATGGGAAAATAGTTCTCCGATTAATAATTTACAATTAAAATTACTATATATTCACCCCCTCACCCCCATAATTGAAAAAATGTCTTTGCTTTCTTATCTGCCATGTGTGAGATTTCATGAATAAAATGCAAAAGAAACTGTTCGAAGGAAGGAGAAGATGAAGTCGATTTATTATTCTCACATACTCTTCTACAGCAAAGACGGATCTCCCTTTATAGAGAAGGAAGCTAACCAACTAAAAAACAAACTAACAAACTAGCTTATTACAACGGAGGTCCTAAACTATGTAAAATGATCAATTAGGTCCTTGAGGAATAATATGTAATTTGTACATCCCCCCCTCAAGTTGGAGATTGATGGAAATCCATCAAACCCAACTTGGAAAGTAAAAACTTGAATTGAGGAGATGGAAGAGACTTCGTGAACATATCCGCAGCCTGATTATTGGAAGAAATATGTTGTGGATGAATAAGACCAGCTTTGAACTGATTACGAACCACATGGCAATCGATGTCAAGGTGCTTCGTGCGTTCATGGAAAACCGGATTGGCACTGATGTGGATAGCAGCTTGGTTGTCACACCAGAGAGGAATTGGAAGGCTCGGGGCAATGCAAAAATCCTGAAGAAGATATGTTATCCATTGAATTTCACAGACAGTTGTAGCCATACTCCTATATTCAGCTTCGGCAGAGCTACGAGAAACTGTCTGCTGCTTCTTTGATTTCCAGGAGATAAGAGCTCCTCCTAAAAAAATGCAATAGCCAGTCAAGGATTTCCTAGAGTCTGGACAAGAGGCCCAATCCGCATCACAATAGGCCGCTAATCTGAAATCATTGGAGGAAGGGAAGAAAAGTCCTTTTGACAATGTCCCTTTTATGTACTTCAGCAAGTGTAAGGCAGAATCCCAGTGTAATGTGGTTGGTGAATTAACAAATTGACTTAGTTGCTGAACGGCATAAGATAAATCTGGTCTGGTAAGATTGAGATAGAGTAATCTACCCACAAGTCTCCTATACTGATCAGGTTGTGAATAAGGAGCACCATCAGCCGTAAGCTTATGACCTTTTGGCAGTGGAATATCCACAGGTTTCGACCCCATCAAACCAGCATCAGTGACAATGTCCATAGCATATTTCCTTTGGTTGAGGTACAGCCCTTCTGGACAGCGCGCTATTTCTATCCCCAAGAAATACTTAGCAAGTCCTAAATCCTTGATGGTAAAAGTAGTGTCAAGAAAGCTCTTGACCCTTTGAATTTCAGTTTCATCTGTTCCAGTAATGAGTACATCATCCACATAAACAAGCAAAACTGTGATGGTAAGATCTGATCGAAGAATGAAGAGGCAATTATCATGGGCAGACTGAATGAAGCCATACAGTTGTAAGTGCTTACAGAACTCTGAATTCCATTGACGACTGGCTTGCTTTAAACCATAGAGTGACCTGTTTAGTTTACACACCTCTCCTTCATTGACCTTTTTGTATCCTTCTGGAGGCCATAAGTAGAGCTCTTCTTCCACAAAACCGTGCAAGAAAGCATTATTGATGTCCAGCTGGTATATGGGCCAATTCTTTGCAGATGAAATGGAAAAAAACATCCTGATTGTCACTGATTTAGCTACAGGTGAGAAGCTATCAACATAATCAAGTCCAGCCACCTGATTGTATCCCTTTGCCACTAGTCTGGCTTTACATCTGTCTAAGCTCCCATCAGGTTTCAATTTTGCTTTATATATCCATTTCGATCCAATAGGATTCTTTCCTTGAGGCAGGGGAACAATTTCCCAAGTCTGATTTTTTTCCAATGCTTCAATCTCATTTTCCATGGCTTGAATCCATTCTGTCTTTGTGCTAGCCTCTTTATAAGATTTTGGCTCTTGGATTGTAGATAAGTTAGCCAAAAAATGACAATAATTGGGTTTGAAATTTGGAGATTTATGGAAAGGATAGGTATTTGGGGTGTGAGAGGAAGACTTTGGTATTTTGAAAAAAAGATCTGATTTGGGAATGGAAGGGGAGTAGGATAAATTGCTCACAAAGTCTTGCATCCATGTTGGTGCCACTTTTGGTCTGGTACTTCTTCTAGTTTGAGGAAAAATCTGGTGATGGATCATGTTGTTTGAGGAGGGGTTTAAGTGATCATCTGCCTGTCTGAATTTTTCTTGACTGAGAGGATGCGTAGCAATAGGTTGGTTAATATCAGGAGATCTATCAGAGGAAGGTTGAGCAACATTCTGGTTTTCAATATGAGAGGCTACAGATGGACTCTCTTCAGGTGACATATCAAATATGGGTACTGGTATATGCGACTGAAGTTCTGGGATTCCTTTATAGGGAAAAACATTTTCATAGAATACAACATCTCTAGACACAAACACCTGCTTATTTAGGAGATCAAACAACTTAAAACCCTTTTGTCCCGTGCTGTAACCAAGCAAAATGCATTTAAAGCTCCTCTGTGCAAATTTTTCTTTGAAAGGCTTTGTGTTAGTAGCATAGCATAAGCAACCAAAAACCTTTAAGTTTTGATAAGTGGGCACTTTTTTATGCAAAATCTCATATGGTGTTTTCCAATTCAATATGGCAGTGGGCAGTTTATTTATTATGTGTGTGGCCATCAAGATTGATTCTCCCCAAAAAAATTTTGGCAAGTGTGATTGAAACATAAGAGCTCTAGCTATTTGCAAAAGATGCTTATGTTTCCTCTCAACAATTCCATTTTGTTGAGGCGTGTATGGACAACTCTTTTGATGATGAATTCCATTTTCAGCCAAAAATTTTTGCAATTCAAAGTTAGTAAACTCTGTCCCATTATCAGTCCTCAAGCACTTAATGTTTTTTTCAAATTGAACTTTAATCATGCTGTGCAAATTCTTTAAAGTAATGAGGACCTGAGTCTTGTGTTTGATCAAAAAAGTCCAAGTGCACCTACTAAAATCATCTACTACTGTCAAGAAATAATGAGCTCCACAAACAGATTTATGCTTATATGGTCCCCATAAGTCCACATGCAAAATATCAAATATGCCAGATGTTTTTATATCACAGTTAGTAAACGATAGTCTATGCTGCCTTGAAAAAGAACAAATGTCACAAGGAGATAGGATCTCTTTGTTGAAAGGACTCAATATTTGCAAGTGTTGCATTACATTTCCAGAAGCATGCCCCAGTCTTTTATGCCAAAGGGCAACTGACTCAACTTTGGTTTTATTACAATTAGTAAGAGAAGCATTATTCGAAGGAGAAATGTTACAGGCAATGGAAACAAAGGACTCAATGGTAGAAGTGCAGAATGAAGTCTCATCAAGTATGTATAAGTCCTTTACCAACCTTCCTACAGCTAGTACCTTCTCAGTCAAGAGGTCCTGCAAAAGGCAATGATCCTTCATGAAAATGAACTTTAGATTTAAAGTGGTAGTCAGCCTACTTACTGACAGGAGATTGAATCTAAATGTAGGGATATGAAGAGTGTCTGTGAGGATGAGATTGTTATGTAAATGAACGTTTCCAAAGTGTTCAACATAATTCACAGTACCATCAGGTAAGAAAACAGGAATAGTTTTGTTAGCTGGTATAGGATTTTTCAATGAGGAAATGTCATTGCACATGTGGTTAGAGGCTCCAGTATCTACAATCCAAGACTTAGATCCTATTAAGCTGGAAGCACTCAGAGCAGAATTAGATTCGAGTTTAAGAATTGAACCTGCGAAATCATCTATATGAGCAAAACTCACATTGCTTCCAGTGCTAATTCCTTTTTCATTCACCATCTTCCTGAGTTCATGTTTGATAATTTCTGAAATGTTCATGCTCTTGTAATGATCTTCAATTCCTCCAATACTCACTTCATTTCCCATCTCAAGTGGGGATCCTGCCATATATGCGGTGAACTTCCCTCCAGCTTTCTTCTTTTGTTCACTCAATTGTTTGAACCAGTCCGGATATCCAATCAATTTGAAGCAAGATTCTCTGCTGTGTCCTGTAATGTTACAATGTGTGCAAAATTGGTTCCTCTTTTCATCCTTACTTATATCAAATCTTCTACCGTATCCTCTACCTCCTCCAACCTTTTTGTAGCCTTGAGTTTTAACATTCATGGCAATAGCTTCACTATGTTCTCCATAAGAGGTCTGAATTTCTCTCTGTTTTTCCACTCTTTGGATCATTGAATAGGCTTTGTTGACTGGTGGTAAGGGATCCATAACTAAGATTTGACTTCGAGTGTGTTCATATTCATCATTTAATCCCATGAGAAACTGCATAAGCTTATTCAATGAGATTATTTCTGATGCAGGCTTGGCTGAATCACAAGTACATCCAGGTATGGGCATTAAGACGGTTAATTCATCCCATAGTTTTTTTAATTTCGTGTAATATTCTGAAATAGTCATACTGGCTTGCGAGATGGAGCTGATTTCACGCTGGATTTGATATAGCATAGGGCCATTGCAAGTTCCAAATCTCTCTTCTATCTCCATCCATAGTTCCCTAGCAGTACTAGTGTATAGAAAAGCTTCAACAATTTCTTTAGAAATAGAGTTCAGTAGCCATGAGGTGATCATGTAGTTAACTCTCAGCCATTTTTCATAATTCGGCGCAGATTTTTCAGGTATTTCAACATTACCATCGATAAGCCCTAATTTCATCTTAGCTCCAAGGGCGATTTTTATAGATCTGCTCCACGCCAGGAAGTTCTTACCAGTCAAAGGTGCTGTAACCAATGTCATTCCTGGATGATCTGAGCTATGAAGGAAAAACGGATCTGAGGTATTTGTTTCAATCTGTCTTTCATTTCCTTGATTCATCTGATTATTCCCTAATTCTGCAGGAAGCAGATTTGGATTTCGATCTCTAGCCATGGCAGCTCAAATTCTGAGCTGAATCTCTTTCTTTCTTAGTTGATTCGTAGCTTTGTAGTTCTGGTTTTTGGAATTCCAGAATCTACCTGCTCTGATACCATGTTCGAAGGAAGGAGAAGATGAAGTCGATTTATTATTCTCACATACTCTTCTACAGCAAAGACGGATCTCCCTTTATAGAGAAGGAAGCTAACCAACTAAAAAACAAACTAACAAACTAGCTTATTACAACGGAGGTCCTAAACTATGTAAAATGATCAATTAGGTCCTTGAGGAATAATATGTAATTTGTACAGAAACCAAGGATTTAAAATCGGATACCCACATGATTGCATTTGGGATATAAAATATTTAAGAACCCTTGAAGGAGGTGATTAAAAGCTACAGAATAATGCTATATGTTTTGGGGTCAAATAATATGATCAATTAAATGTGTAGATATGAGATCCACTATCTTGATGCCACCTTACATAGGGATGTTCAACAGTTTGTACAAGTATTACTCAAAACTAATCGCCTGTGTTTTTATTTCCCTCCATAATTTTCCTATATAAGGGTAAAACCTGTAGATAGCTTCCAAAAGAACAGAATCAATTAGTCTGATTCCAGTTCTCCTTTTATGAGTTTCGTCAAATGTATTTACCAAGATAGAATTTTTTTTCACTTTCTTTTTTCGCAACTACAAAATTCTTCCGAACAGTAATTAATCAATAATTTTTCATTAATTAGATGCCACTACATACTATGCAGAACATTATTTAAACGAAAAACAGGGAAAAAAAATTACCCGAACTCAAGAGTCAGCTGCATATTTGATCAAATTTGAATAGAAAATCTCAAAACCTGTATAGAAAAACCGCGAGATGGAATTTTAGCAAGAAACAACAAAAAATATCACATACCCAACCACAAATTGCAAACGGAAGGCGATTTTACCACCAGAAGAGAGCAGAGACCGATATGTTAGCGGAAATTTGAAATGCTCAGAGAAGCCAAGAAATGGGGTTTAGCGTTTGTCCAAAAAGCGCGATTCGGAAAAGGAGAATAGCTCTACAAGGTTCATACAATTTAAATAAAATATTTTAATTTAAAAAGTTTGTTTTTAATATTTTCTTAAAAAGTTAAGCCTTTTTAAGCCTTATTATCTAATTTTGTTTTTCCTGAATTCAATTTCAGCCACTATTTGAGCCACGTTATCTTTTATTCTTATTTTTCTATTCATTTTCAACCACACATTTTTCAATAAAATAATATTTTCATTCTTTTTCAACCACATATATCCGATCACATTAACCAAAAAAATGCATTCTCCCCACAAAAATGCATACACAAATTCTCTGGATAAAATAATTTATAAGTAAATTCAAATATATTTTCTTCCCTTTTTTATCACAAATTATGGAATTTTTTTTTTAATCTATTCGAAAAAAATAAAACTTAATCGTGGACTTAATATTGATTATATTTTTATGAATATTAATTTCTCACAAAATGGACAAACTAAAATATAAAAATATGAACTAAAAAGAATCAAGATTTAGGGTGGGAAAATGTATTTGGAAATAGCAGATTGATTGAAAATGTGGGGTTAAAAATTAAGGAAAAGTTATTAATGCGATGGAAAATATTATTTTATTGAAAAATGTATGGTTCAAAATGAAAAGAAGAATGATAATGAAGATTTTAATGTATACCAAACATGAGCTACCCAACTTTTTTGTATTTTTAATATATTTTTTGAAACATGCATTCTTAGTATATTATCGATATAAAGAGTGTAAAACTTAAAATAAAAAATAAAAAAAAAAGTATTACATTGCCTCAGTTTGGTACACATTAAATTTTTTTTTCATTTTTCTACTCATTTTCAACCACACATTCTTCAATAAAATAATATTTTACATCTTTCAACTACACATTCTCCATTAATCTACTAATATTCTAGAATATATTATTTCAAAATAATATGGTTCAAACACACGTATCAAACAATACAAAAACATTTAATGAATTTTCTACCAGCTTTATTAACTCTAAAACATTTATTTATGTTCTTTAGTTAATTACGTGTCAATTGTATTTGAGAAAAAAAAAATATAATATATGGTATTAAACTTTCAACTAGCTTTATTAAGTTATTCTAAAATATGTTTATCGTTAATTTTTAATTATTTGGCAATCATATTTAATAATTTAATAAAGACATTATAAAATCTTAAACTAGATTTATTAAAATAATACTAAAACACTTGTTCATGTTTATTTGTTAATTATTTTATACAGTATTCGAAAAAAAAAACTCATATTTAATAATTTTACAAATTGTATAACTAGAATGGTTCATCTAAATTGTGAGGGGGGGGGGTGCAAATATGAAATTTAAATATAGTAATATATTAGAATAGAATATATGGGTAAAATGAAAAATGTAAATTTACTTTTAGGTGATGGGAGGAAATCTGTCGTACGAAGTAAACTCAAGTGAGGTTTTCGAAATCTTTGAAAAGGGAACGAGTGTCTCTGCAATTATAAAGAAAATGAGCGTTTTTGTTTGCAATAAAGTTTGTAGCCCGAACGCATGAGTCGCGTACAAGTAATGAAGTGAACACATGAGTTCGAGTTGTCAATCTCAATTCTCACGAGTAATGTTTTCTTGATTACACAATAGTTGATCAAATTCTGACAAGATAATAAACACAATCGAATTTAGCTTTTGAAAGTGAGAAAGAAATAGTTCGAAGTTCAATTAAAATAACAAAAATAACAATTATAAAAGTTGTGAAAATTTTCGATAACAAAAGAGTTGGGATTAATAATTTCACATATCCCTCGTCTAATTAATTTCTCAACGAGTCAAAAAGCAAATTACTTAGGCCTCGTTCGGTAGGGATTAAAATCCAATTAAAATTAAAAATATGACCGTTATTGGATCTCACTCACCTAATAAAAGTCAACAATAACGATTATTTTTTCAATTTTAATCTGATTTTAATCCCTATCGAACGAGCCCTAAGTAATTACAATGTTAGACTCAATGTTTTGATTTTAACTAATTACCTCTATTGAGTGAAATTAGTCATAATTGATTAGTTGAACCTATTATATCTCTCTGTCGATTAAAATCCAAACAATTTTTCGTGAAAATAATTCAATGGATCACCTAGAATTAGGAGTATATATCTCCTATAAGAATCTAGTGTAGTTACTATATTGGTCTAAAATGCACAATAATCTCTCAACAATTACATAAGTCATTTAACACAATAATTTATTAGCCACATAAATGAGAAACACTAAATGCAATAGTAAATACACAAGAACATAAGCATTTTAACATTAAATGACAAATATTGAAATTAATCGAACTAGGTTAAATTATAGAATTTTGCTCCAAGTACACAGGGGCCTGCCAGGCCACTCACACTGGCGGGCCCCACATTTTTTTTAAAAAAGAAAAAGAAAAAAAAAACACACACCCCCCCCCCCCTCCTGTACTAGTAGCAGTACTTGTAGCATCATTGTAAATTAAATCAATCATCCCAATATTAAAAAACTTAACTCATTGTATAAAAGTGGCACAAAATGGAAATATTAGAGAAACTTAACTCATTCTTACCTATTCTCCCTCTACAATGCTTTTCAATGTGGTGTGTATTGAATGTGAACATTAATGGTTGAAACTTGGTATTTAGATGCCTTAAAACGCACCTAGGAGATACCTAAAAATGCGCCCCCCCCCCCCCCCCCCCCCCCCCCCCCCCCCCAAAAAAAAAAAAAAAAAAATTCCCTTTTTTATCAAAATGGGCAGAATTTTTTGCCCCCGCTTGACCCAAGTCCCTGGGCTTCTTCCTCAGAAGTTAAAGGATCAAGGTAGCTTTACAATTCCTTGCACAATTGGTGGCTTTTCATTTGATAAGACACTGTGTGATCTAAGGGTTAGCATCAACTTAATGCCCCTCTCTGTATTCAAGAAACTGGGTCTTGGGGAAGTGAAATCAACAATCATCACTTTGCAGCTTGCTGATAGATTTCTCATGCACCCATGGAGGATCATTAAAGATGTGTTGGTTAAAGTTAATAAAATTAATATATAAGAGAAAAATCAACGGAACAAGAACTCAATATTTCTCACATCAAACATTATTCACAGAGAGTAGTATTACAGAGTAAACTTTAATCATAACATCAACATTAATCTAAAGAAAAGGAAATCAGAAACAAACAATAACACCCTCGATATGGAGCTACATCCACATTCCCAGGTGTAGATTTTCACTACAGAGTACATTTGATTGTGCTTTACTTTTATATTACTTATTTTTTTTTTACAAAATTCTCAAGATATAATTTTCTAGAAGTAAATCATACTTTACTTTCTAGAAAAATAAATTTTAAGCAAAGCCAACATGAGCATGATTGAGAAAAAGAAGATTTACGAATATTCGAAAACAATCCAGATAGCCCTAGACGTTTATCACTCTGTCTCCAAATCTGAATGAAAAAGTCAACCCCCCCTGAGATTCCGCACTACCTTTCAGCAATGGTAAACGCAACGCAGCAGTGCCTCCACGAGCGTATGCAGTATGAAAAAGTTCTTTCATTGAAATGCTTACCTCACCAATGTACTTGTCACCCATCATCCTTGTGCAGTATAATTTGATGACAAGATTATTGTTGGAATTATGCACCATGGTTTCACTTATGGTGTAGTTCATGGTATGATTCCATGCCGGGTTTGTCCCTCCGTGTCGGTCAGTCGGAGTTCGCCTCTCAGGTGTGGTCCCAACGGAAACCCTAGCATGAACTTCCATCTTGAAATATTTTCGAACTTTTTCAAGATTCTGTGCTGATTTGACGTTGATTTCAAACGGGATGCTCGCCATTTTACTATCTACAATTACACGTTTAATACACAATATTATACAGGATTTTATAGCACTATGAAAAAAGAATTTTGTTAATTCTGTGACCCACCAAACACGAAAAGGTATAAGAATATGCTTGATCCATAAATGCAGAACAGTAAACGCCTGAGAATTCCATCCAATTAAAAATCCAAATTTTCTTCCCATTATGAGGAAATTGCACTAAAATCAACTCCTATGAACAATATACTGTAGATCAGCTTCCAAAGTTTACATAATTAAATTGAAACAAACATTCTCTTAATCCATCATTCTTGAACTCACGAAATTTATCAGATGAATTAAGATTTAAGAAATTTATGGGATGAATTACGATTTCAAAGAATTAAGATTTAACAAATTCAATTCGTTTACAACTCACACTCTCAAAAAGGTCACATCTCAGTGATTTCACAAAAGGAGAAGTGAAATTCATAACCAAGAAAAAGAATTAAAACAGGAATTCATCAAAGTGCCATGTGCTGAGTGATTTACCGTGTACTGGTGCTTTCGATTGCAAAGGATTTGTCCGTTCCCCGTTGGAATTTCCCTTGTCCGTGAAGAAGCCGACACGATTACAAGAAGCTGACAAGGTATTTGAGGGTTTTTATTTGGGGCTTTCTGGGCTTTTAGGGCCCCTAAAAGTTCTAGGCCCAAGACATTGGCCTTACTTGCCTTGTGGCCAGGGCCGGAACGATTTATATTAGGGAAAATTAGGTCCAGTACGTTTTTTTTTTTTTTTTGTGTGTTTTGATTAATACCCTTAAATTCTAATTAAACATCTTAATGAAGTATTAATTACGTCCAATTTTTAGAAAAGTGACATAATGTCATTTTTTCATAAAAAAGTGACAAAAACACCTTGCATACATTAATATTTAATTGATTCAAAATTTTCCTTTTCATATGTATTACCATAAAATAGGGCTTGAATTTGTATGTTCAAATTTTCAAAAATGAACACATATGCATCTAGTTAATTGCTCCAAAGATATAGTGTAACTTTTTATTTTTTTATAAAAATAACAGAATATCATTTTTTCAAAGAAAAGTGACAGAATTCACATTGTCATTTTGTCAAACACTTTACACGCATATGATTTAATTTATTCAAAGTTATTTTTTCATGTGTATTGACAAAATCCATTTACACTGTAAGGTTTAAACTAAACATAATCATGAAATCCAAATAAAAGTGACAGAATGTCACTTTTCATATAAAAGTGACATAATTCACATTTTCATTGAACAAATATCTTGCATGCATGAATGTAATTGATTCAAAGTTTTATTTTTCATACGTATTAACATAAAACGAGGATTGAATTCGTACATTCACATTTTCAAAACGCACAAATATGCATCTAGTTAATTATTCCAATGAGATACTATAATTTTTTTTAGAAAAGTGAGATAATGTCACTTTTTCATAGAAAAGTGACATAATGTCACATTTTCATAGAAAAGTGACACATGATTCACATTCTTATTTTGTTAAACACCTTGCACACATTAATATTTAATTGATTCAAAGTTTTTTTTCCATATATATTACAATAAAATAGAGTTTGAATTGGTATGTTCAAATTTCAAAAAATGCACACATATGCATCTATTTAATTGCTCCAAGGATAGAGTGCGATTTTTTTTTTTTTTGGACAAAAAGTGACAGAATGTCATTTTTTCATAGAAAAGTGACAAAACTCACACTATCATTTTATCAAACACTTTACAAGCATCAATGATTTAATTGCTCCAAGGAGATAGTGCTCGAATTTTTAATTTTTTTTGGACAAAAAGTGACAAAATGTCACTTTTTAATAAAAAAAAGTGACAAAACTCACACTATCATTTTGTCAAACACCTTACAAGTATCAGTAGAAACTGAATGTTTTTGACGTAAAAAGAGATCCTGATTTCCTCCTCTCCTTGAACAAACTCGACAAATCGAACTCCGACGACATCGATGATATAATAATTGAACAAGGAGTCAAAAACATTAAAAAAAAAAACCCCCATTTTTTTGGGTTCAAAAGCAATGAATTTGTGGACGATTTCTCGATCTTTTTCCAAAACTTCGAAGAATGAACGAATTTGTGGATGATTTCCTCTTTCACCTTCCAATTTTCCCTTTTTTTTTTTCCAGTTTGAAGGCTGGTTAATGAAGATGCCATAATCTTTTGTTTGAACGTATTTTCTACGTTAAATTTCCCTTAATTACTACTTAATTCAAGTTTATCATGTTTTTTTCAAAACAGTCCCAAAATATAGGGTATTTGTGTAATTACCCCTTTATATTAGATCAGTTGCTGCTCAAGAGAATAAACCAATAAAGAATGGAACTTAGGTCCGTTTGATTGCAAATGTGAAAATAGGTGAAAAGAAAATGAATTTCAGTGAATTGAATTGCCTATAAATTATTTTACTGAAGATTGTAATTAATTGTATTTGATTGATATAACTTTCCACCTAGAAAATGTTGAAAGTTTGGTGTCTGTTTGATTTCATTTTCCATGTAAATTGTCAGTTAAAGTGATAATTTTTTTTACCATTGAGTCTAAAAATGGTTCCAATTGTAAAAAAAATAAAAATAAAACATTACCATACCGAATACCATTCGTTTGACTTTGTTTTACATGAAAATTATTAATAAAAGTGATAAAAAATATTTTACCATTGTGTTTAGAATTTTTTCCAATTGTAAAAACCAAGTAAAATGTAAGCATGTGAGCCAAATCAATAAAAAAATTTCCATGGAAAAAAGTGTATAAAACGAGGCAAAAGTAGAAATTGGAAATTGTTTTCCATTTTCCGTGAAAAATACTGGCCAATCAAACATGCCCTTAGTTATAATTGGAAAGTTCCAGGTTTTGAGTGTCTATTATATAATGATTTAAGAATGGCATGGAAAGCTGGCTCATGATTATATGTCTCCAATGATTATCATAGGTCCAAAATATAATCTAACTCATATTTTGTTATGGTTTAAAACCGTCGTTGCATCCAACCGTTGAACCGGTGAGTTTTTTAATTTTAACATAATTATTTAAATATACGATTAATTAATCCCAACCATTACATATAAAATAGTAAATATCACGAAGTTATAATTAAAAAATAACTAAAAACAACTTCTTTCTTTTCTGAAATATAATAGTTTTGTACAGAGAGCAAAACATAATAGATAGACTTCTATTGATTTTGAGACATTTATGTCGGATTGAATTTGAATCTAATGCTTGGGAGTTGGCTTCTTATATATATTCTAAGGCTCTTATGTCGAAGGGAATCTAAAATTTGAAGATTTGACTTCGTGTGTGTGTGTGTGGGGGGGGGGGGGGGGGGGGGGGTCGAAAATCTCGTAAAAATTCCTAGTAATTAAATGACTAGCCTAACATATCGAAGTTACAAGAAAACATCATAATTTTGTATAATATCACTCAGAAATGTGAATTAATGAATGAAGGAAAATGAATCTTGATGTTTTTTTGAATTTCTTCAAAGCAATCTTGATAAATCTTCAATAATTCTTTCATTTCTTTACCCACAAATCTTAGGTTTAATCTCCAATTGATGAGTTCTTGAGCTTCGTCTTTAAAAGCTTCTCACAATATATGATTTTGTCCATCTTTTATGATGACATATGGATGATTATGTATAATGGTGTATGAATGGTGTACAAGAGGAGAGGGTTTATGTAGGAGACATCCAGGTATATATAGGGGTCGATTTTAGGTCAAAAATCTCGTAAAAATCCTTGCCAAGTTGAGTTTGAATCGAAAATGAAAACTACTGATTCGTCTGCGAAAATGGCTAGCGCGCATGTTGTTGAGCCAAATGGCTCTCGGGTTGGTGGAAATAGGGTACTACGCGTGCATGAATTTCATATTTGAATTTCTAAAAAAAAAATTTGTGTGGTGTGGGGTGGGGTGGCCTTGTGGGGGTAAGGTGTGTATATATATATATATATATATATATAATTGGAATTAACACCTGAATTTTGAAATAATTTAATAAGTTTATTAGTTTTGAAATGTAATTTTATTATGTAGGATTTATGTATTGTTCCCCTATCAATATCCAAATAGTTGGCCCATAAAAATTTAAAATATACTTTACTTTAGTTTCTCAATTTTCAAAATAATAAAATATAATATATAGAACAAAATTTTATTTTTTTATTTTTATTTTTTTCAAAAATTTTCAGGCTCTAGATTCTCCACATTCTAGAATGAAAAGTGCGGAAATTGGAGGTCTAAAGTAGTTAAATTGTTGACCAAATTGCCTTCCAAATCTTAGACGAGACGGAAATAAAATATTTTCCCAAAATTTTGATACAATATTGTGCAATCACATGGCACGATGTTTTTTCTTCTCGGTTTTAGCCAAACAAGCACTTGTGATCACAAGTCTCCACTTTTGATTGTGTAAAGTTTGGTCTCTGGTATCACTCCTTTGTCATTCTCAAATCCATTATAATTGCAATCCCAGCCCTTGATCTTCCAATTCATACCAAGTTGGTCCCCATTTTTAGAATTGACCATGAAACTCATCTTTTTAGCTTCTTGGTTTTCATTCCTTTTCTCGAGAATCTCGTCCAACATTGCGTTTTACCTAAATATACAATATTTACACGAGATTAAACAATAATTCCCCAAAAGTACTCTCAAATATTCATATTTAATTGTCTAAATAAATGCATAAAATGCACTTATCATGTGCAAAAAAAGAGTAAGAAAAGATCATAATTACCACACTATCGCTGCAGTACCACGATAAAGTGCTCATCTCTTTATAGCTCGAAACTCTTGCAAAGGCATACACAATGCATATTCTAGAAATGTTTCAAAGAGTATAATTAATTAGTTAGAAAAAGTGTGCTCACACTCCATACAAAAATCAACTTGCCTCCATTGAAAATGTTACTTATACCAACTATTTTTGTTTCAGAGCATGAAATGTACAAAACAAGTAAGAGAGGTTCAATGCACTTTCAACACCATGATAATGATGTTCATGTCATTTGCACTTTTCACATCTCGAAACATTAATAAGGCTAAATAACACTTAAATGTACCTACGTTTCTCATAATATTTTAGAAGCATTTTGATACCATATCGACATATGTTTCGATATTGTAGTATCGAAATGTCAGTGAAGTTGTCATGATCATCACGTGCACATTTTGTACTTTTCACATCTCAAAATAACATTACTACAATGGTAATGAATTTGTGATTATCATCACGTGCACATTTTACACTTTTTACATGTTGAACCAACACTATTATGGAAGAATGACGTTTGAAGTCGCGATCAAAATTGGTGTAGAGATTGGGGTTGGGATAGAGTGAATGTTTGCACCAAATTAATAATTTTACGCCAATTTTGTGTATAACTAAACTCTCAGGATTTGAGTTTTGGGGTTACTTTTCAGTAAATCTCAACCAAAACCTACGACGAAGTAGAGCTTTCCAGAAATTAAAAAAAAAAATAAAATCAGAGCCAATGGCACGCGGTATGTAATTCACATTTCGTATGATTTTTGTGAAGCTCAACCCACCACCACAAAATAGAAAGAAACTTCCATAAAGCGCACAACAATAAATCACGCCTATAACTTTTCAAATGCTCTTATTTTTTTTCTCTATTAAATCAAAGTCCAACCATCATTCATTTCAGTTTAGGAGTACAACAATCTGGATATTCAACCACCCCACAACTGGTTGAGAAAGTATCACTCGAGAATTATGTAAAAATGGAATACGGATAATGATCTAGATAGACGTAAATTTGACCTTGAGATAGGGTAAACTATCTTCTATCTGAGCATAAGATGACCTCCAATAAGCACCAACCCTATCGCGAGGAATCAAGCGTAATTCCGAGCCATGTTTGAGAAATACATTACCTGAAAGATCCATTTGTTCATATTGGTTAAGGAGTTGGAACTTTAACAATCAAATTGCCAAATGAAGTCCCAACAACTACACCTTTCTAAATTATGTTTCTAACATTTTCAACAATATAGAATTTAGAATTATGTATAGATATCGGTCTGCATTAGAACTCTGTAAAAATTAACATTGAGAAAAACATGTCAAGGAATAGCAGAATTATGCTATACCATTAAGAAAAACAAAACAATCGGAGAAGATCTAGTATAGAAGTTGAAAGAAATGTTAATATAAAAATAACTGAAATAATGTTCATACACGAGGACGAGTTTATAACATTTGGGCATGCATCTTACTCTCTTTTCACCATCTCCTTTTACATTTGTTCAATATTTATTCAAGGCATAAAAATGTGAAATCAAAATTTCTTCACAGTAGAAGTAACAAAATTAGAGTTTTCTATATTTGAAACTTAAACATCCAAAGCTGATATATATACACGGATGAACCACGGAAATCACATTTATCGCCTATGTTTTGTGCGTAATTTTTTGAGAAGACAACTTACAGATTTACTTTACTTAAATAAAAAATAAAAAATCAAGCATATGCAACTATTATGATTTAATTAGAGGACAGAGAACTCCTCCACTGGACATCTAACAAATTAGAAGAATGCTATATAGCATGATGCATATTTATAGTGGTGGAACAAGCCAGAATCACAATAATAGCACCCCCAAGACCCAACATATCATGGATCACGTGTCCCCAATTTCCTTGGAACAGGACTTGTAATTACTTATTCGAATCCAAATCATAAAGAGCATATCAAGCACATTCTTGTAACTTTGAACAGGTTTATTGACTTGAGAATAATGATAACGGAATTATGCTAATGCATAGTGTAATCCTTAAATATGAATTCACAGTATTCTTATGTAATGGTACTTATCTCTAAAAAATTAAATAAGAATAATAATAACCAACACCACTATTAACCAAACCTTATTCACAATAAATTGGCATCAGCTATGTGAATCATTTTCCTTTGCCCCTTTCTGCCAGCCCATCCTCACAAGTCACATCTATTAGAAAATCCAATAGAATCATATTCTTCAGGAAACGTAACACCCCATGTTAATATTGGTCTATTTCTCCATCTTCTAACCTATTATACTAAGATCACATCACTCTTATAGCAAATCCTAAAGTTTGGCCCAATAATTTGATTGTTCATTTACTTCATAAAGATTGATCATAAAAAATTTAGCCCACTCCAGAAGCCCATGTCCGACCCAACTTCAGATTTTACCCCACCCTAAAACACAGTTATAGTTCTGACCCTGCTCTTATAAACAGGACTCTTAAATCTCTACCCTGCCAAACCAGACGCTGTAATGACGTTAGATTGTGCATCAAAAATATTTTCCTGCTTTTTCATACTTTAAAATAATAATATTGGCAAGGATTGAAGGGTTTGTTGTAGGTGGCTGATGGCAAAGGAATCAATGGTTGTGAAAACAAATGACAGTCAGAGTCTATATGCCGCTTCCGTCCGTTTAGCAGGGCTTTGAAAATTCAAAAGTTACTTCATTTCTAGGACTAAGAAGCCACTTTTAAGCCTATTTGCATATTTTTCAAGAAGTGCTTTGACTGAATAAAAGAGCTTTTAGGGGAAGTTAGCCAAGGTGGCTTCTCAGGAAGCTTTTCTACAAAATGCAGAAACCCTGCAAAACGAGCTCTTCATATAGTTTCCATGAACAGAAAATGAGACAGCAGACGAGGGAGAGAGATAGCCACAATGGGGAGATGCCCATTATGGAGTTCAGCGGCAAAGTACTTGACAGAACTGTAGGAGAAAATACAAAAAGAAAGAAAAAGGTAAGAGGACAAAAAAAAGTTAAGAGAGAGAAAAGTTCAGGCTTGAGGCCTAAAAATAAGAGTTCAAGTGAATAAGTTTGAAATTTTATTTTTAAGAAAGTGGTAAATGGAAAACATACATTTGAAATGTAACTGTTGCCTAACCCCATAAATTAAATTTGGATTTTTCAAAATCTCGAATCATGGGACAAAGGAATAATTGCTAATTTTTCTTCTATTAACCAAAAAAAGTACAGAAGACGACTTTCCATCACGGAGAAGGGGGATATAAGAGGGTAAAGAAAATCTAATGGTGCCGGAGAATATGGAGCAAAATTTGATCCATGCTAAACATGTAAGAAACTTTCCAACTATCATTTGTTATCCCATCCCCATCGCATTTTGACCTTTCATAATTCCTTCAGAAAAAATAAAAAAAAGAAAGAAGAAAAAAGAAATAAAGTTTATAAGAAACAGCAATTAAATTCCAAAGCAACAAAGTCAAGCATCACCACACTCTGTACAAGCAAATTGGCCACAGCTATGGCAAAAACAAACAAAGAAAGAAAAATTACTAAAACAATATAGTATAAATATATGGCATTTTGGTAAGATGGGTTAACAATGCTGGAGAGTTCGAAAAGCTAAACGCTTGTTTATTATAGTGACCAATTTCATTCAAATATCTATAAAAGCCTATAGATTAAACAAACAAATTAATTCCAACGGGAATATCTCATAATGAGCTAAATATAACTATCAAGTCTGTAGCCAATCCCATTCTGCAGATCAATCTGAAGGATACAAAATGTCCCAATAACAACAAAGCTGAATTTAATAAGTAAATGTAATTTATGATGTACCTGCACTTTGCTGAGGATTAATTCCCACACCGTCTGCAAATAAAATAAAAGGATGTGTGAACAATCATTAAACGGCCTAAAACAAATATCTTCACGAAATTAATATACATTGGATCATTATAATCCTCCCCAACCCCCATAACAAAATAGAAAATGTTGATCCCCAAAAGAGGCTCAGTTTAGAATTCCAGGAAAAAAGAATTCATTCTAGAAGCTCAATCAGTCTATTAATTTTTTTTAAAAAAAAAATTACATGAGGAAAAAATACCGTTTGTGATGATAGCACTAGTTTGAGGAGGAACTTTGAATTCCTCTGCGGAAAATTTCAAAACTGCAGTGAATGGTGCTGCCTCCGGAACGCTAAACCTGTTTATGAATTTAATTAAAAAAAATATTAAACATTTTTCTTTAAGAAACGGAAATTAATTTGACATAAAAATGTGAAAAAGAAATAAAAGGGTAATTTAGGAGCAACTAACACTTTAAACGGAAGTTTGGGATCGGAGGTGAGGATGACCTTGAAAGAGACCTTTCCGCCGCCGGCGCCACTGCTCGCCATTTTCTCTTCGGTTTTTATTTTCTTTACGAATTTTCGTTTCTTTTCTCTTAAAAATAAAATAAAATAAAATAATTGGCGTTTTAAACTACGTAAAAGGTACGAAGCGCAAGAAATGAAATGATATTAAAAGAAAATTGCAACATTGGTCCCCTGACCTATTGCTCTATTAGCAAATGGATCTCAAGTCTTTGAATTACATCAAGTTAATATTTTTAACATTTTATTATATTTGTGCAATCAGTCCACAATGATGGAAATTTTAATCTAATCTTCATGTACAGTATATCTAATTCTATGAAGTCAAATTTTGCTCATGTCTGACAACCATTATTTGAATTTTTTTTCAATATATTCATTTTCAATCACATTTATATAATAAAATATTTTGCACGTAAAGTAAATTTCAAAACTGATAAGCATAGCTACATTTACAAAGAACATAAAATACTCTCTTAGGCGGTGAAGTGTTACCCCAATTTTGTCGTATGATTTTAACGTCATTCATTTAATGACGAAAAACGGGACTATATATGACCCTCTCAAGTGTAAAGGGTCGTGAAGAGGAAGAAATTTAGACACATGTTAACCTTAGAACAAAGTTGGGCCTGCATCGCTTTGGAGAACTCAAATCCAGAACTCACGGTTCGAGTTTTTTCATTCTTTGTTTAAAGAGTTTATTGACGTGTTCAAATGGTCTAAAATTTGGCAAAATTTTCATTCCTTCATAATCAATGGCTACATATCGGTAGTGGTCTATACCCAAACATTCTTCTATCTCAGTGAAACGAAAAAGGTTAAAATTTTTCTTTTTTGTTGATGTAGGAATCCGCAGTCGCTACCCATGAGTGTGCTCTGGGTAAATCTCACTCCATGTACAGTAACCCGCAAACCACACAGGAGAGATAAACCGCACTAGGTAAGCTCGGTGCGACGAGCTCGACCAATGAAGTGTTGACAAAAAATTCAAACTTGTGACCTTCGATTTCTGCATTCACCTGTTCTACCAATTTGGCTACCCGGAAGGATGTAACTTGCATAAGAGTTGGCAATGTTTGAAAAATCTTAATTGAAGAGTCCATTTCGAAAGCCCCCAACAAATTTCTTTATTCAGATTAGAGAATCTTTTGCAATTTCAAATGGATTGTAATGTTGAACGGACTCATTCGAGAACAATTAAGAATAACAAACTATTAGAATTCTGTATGGATATCAAATAATTTGTATTAAAAAAAAAAAGGGTATTTGAATCATATTCATATACACAACGAATTAAAATTATTTTACCATTTCAAGAGAGAGGAATCAAGACATATGGGGTTAGCTCAAACAAAGAAACAAGGGCTAATGGCGTTTCCCTTCAAAACCAGAAAAATATATACAACTAGTAATTAAGGAACTGTCCACAAAGTATCGCGGAAGCCAAACCAATAATCATCATCCACCACTTCCCCATCGATGGTCGCAATCCAGTTGAATCACCACAGATCAAATTGTTGTTATGGTACGTGCACACGGGTTGCCTCCTGCAATTGTCACGACAAAAACAGCAACGTTTAGTGAACAATAGCACTATGAATCAAGTAATCTTCTAAGTTTTAGTGTTACCTTGATGAACAAAAGGCGACAACATAATCTGTTCCAATGCATGTAAAAATGCTAGTTGGATCATCGTACGCGTAACTATAAGATGCAGGACATGCCTGCTTGAATCTTTTCGAGTAGGTCGTAGGTTGACATGTAACCGGGTTCCCATACACGCCCCGACAGCAGTACTCGTCACTGTTGAACACATCACACGCACTTCGACACCCCACGGTCCTACCATTGCTTTTAACAGCAAGTTCATTAGGGCAACTAGTCCTTAAATCTGCATCACACCCTGCAATGCTACAATTTCCTCTACCATTAAGGGCTGTCACACTTATTGGCAAGTTGAATCCATCGACGAGGCTAACGTCATAAAAGTCCAACGAGGCGAGGGTGAATTCTGCTAGAGTCGCGGGGGGCTTGCCAGAGGCTGAACATTTTAGAGAACTGCCACAGTTGCCAGTTTGACAAGATCCATTGCCATTCCTGTCGAAATTGCAGCCTGTTCGAGCCCATATTCGACCAGACCAACCAACCGGAGCCGTGAAAACGAGAGATTGGCCCGGTCTTAATGCGAAACCACCTCCATCAAAACTCTCTCCCGGGGCAACACCGGGCCAAATTGTCTCTCTACAATGGTTTACTATGGTGAATATTCGAGCAGACTCCGAAACTTTTGCTCCTGTCAATGTCATTACATAAGAAAAACAAAAGACAAAAAAAAAAAACAATTTAGATTGTCGAAAGTACAAATATAAATAAATAAATGGACTTATACTTTCGAATGAGTAACCATTTAATCAATGTATCAAGAAAACTGTGTAAAGAACAACAAAACTCCCATCCCCACTGCCCACCCCAGCTTTCTCTTAGCTCCATCGCCTACTCCGACTCGGACCACGACTTTTCCCCCGCCCCGCCCCGCCAACCGGAATCGAGGCAATGTAGTTACCTATTATAAAAAGATGTAGAAGCAAAAATGTAGACAGAAGATTTTTATGTGTCATTTTTTCTTGATCCTTTTTTTTTTCTGATGAAAATTCAGGGCTGAGGGCACATTTTTTGTGTAATTGCATATATAGAGACAAAAAAGCAAACAAGGAATACGTGCAGAGTGTAAATAGAAGCACTGATTGCATGGAAAAGTTAGAATTATTCCTTTCCTGAGCTGTTCTTTGAAGATTAGTATATTCTAATATATTCTCTTATCTTTGAAGTAAAAAAAAAGGGTAGGAATTTCCTTCGTTCCATCTATGATTTATTATTTATGGAAGTTGATAAGATTTATATATCTTAATCCCTTATTTCAATGAATACTGATAGATGTAGTTTTTATATTTATTCAAGGCTCTCTAAATCATGATAGTTTATTGTCTTTCAAATAAGATTCTAAATAATTTATGTTATATTATATTTTGTAGGTAAAACTTTATATTTAATGAAAAATTGAAGAAAAAAATGTAAAATAGCGAAAAAAATGGAAAAATTCATAGTACGAGGATTTTTGAAATGTTTGGTATCGTGAATGTAACTAAGTAAAGGCTTGAGCCAAATCTACATAAAAGTGAAATATTTGGTATTGTAACTACAATTTTTCCTAAATTTTAATGTATAAAGTCACTCGACTATTCTTTGCCTAGTAGAAAATCTCAAATTCATTTTTTTCTGTCGTAAACAAAATCATAAGCACGTAAGTTCATGACCATGTTCAAAAGGACTATAGTTATGTAATGATTTTATAGGAACGTAGACAGGTTGTTTTTAATGTTTTTACAGTACATATTCTTTGAGATGAAATGCCAAAAGAAAACATGTTTCTTTCGTAATTTCGGCACTAATATTTATGATCCAAGTGAAGCTCAAATGAAATAATTCAAATAGAAAAATAAATAAATAAATGTGACAATGACCTTTATTTTATATATAGCTTAGCATTTTTTATTTTTAATTCTAACATATTTTACTGGTTGAAGTGTGCCGAATTTAACGAAACTTTATAGATTTGCACTATTTATCACCTTTTGTCCGTTTTGGTGAAGAAATTAAACATAAGAATTATGCTATAAGTACATCAACTTCTACATTATGTCACGTGTTGGAGCATAATTGAACAGGTTTTAAACACCACATACTTTACCGTCCATTTTGCATTTAAATTCACATGGAGTGTCAAATTCCATGTGAACAATGGAATGTACACAAAGTAAAATTCTAAACGTAATTATACCCATTTCATCATTATTACTGCACTAAAACGGTTAAATTTTGATAAAGATTTTAAATTTTTTTCCCACAAATATGAATACATTTTTGCATAAAAGTTCCTCTTATTTAGCATGGTTTAGTTGCGCTTCTAATCAGGCACATTTTTAACCAGTTATTTA